>JACDOX010000278.1:145397-224087 GCA_014549065.1 Cardinalis cardinalis | reverse complement strand
TTTGGATTTAATTTATCTCTTTAGATCTGCCTCCTTCAACTGATTACAAGGAGATATGGCATGGTATTTTTTTTGCTAGGTCGACTTAGCACAGACTAGTTTTGCTGCSTGAGGAAAGTGTAATCTTTCACCTCTTGCTGGTGTAGCTGTACTTAAGTATTTACAGGTTATATTTTCTTCTGTGGGTTTGTTTGTTTTTCATTGCTGACTTYAAGAAGGTCAAATTTACACTTCAGAACATATCTATTTGCGTATGAGAGTACTGAGGAAAAAAAAAGCTTTTGGAACAAAGAATGATTATAATGAAACTCATCTTCTCCCAAAGAGCCTTCCATGTGAAGTGCCCCAAAATTCTTGTTGGCTTGTCTTAGGTCCTTGTTTTTTATCGTTTTGTTGTGTCCACAGGCTCGGACTTTTTGTCCTAGTTCTCTGTTGTTTAAAAAAAATAATGTTCTGGTTGGGTAAACACTGTTAAAAGAAAATGTGACCTCTGATATAAACTTGTAAAATAGGTTGTTTTTAAAATCTATATGTGTTCTGAGTAAGCAGGAAGACTAAAAACTTTTTGTTTATGATTGTGAAGCCTGTATTGACATAAAAATATCCAAATTACCTAAAWTGGTAGATTGTGATATGTTCATCACATACAGTGCAAATGTTTTCATGTTGGAGGTGTGATTATGATCTATAGAGTGAGTGCAACAGTGCTAGTTGGGATGTAAAGTTCTTTGCTGGAAATAGAAATGTGTCCAGTCACATGATGTCACTGCACCCCTCGTTTTCATTGGGTCATGCATGTGTTCCAACTATTTTCAGAAACACTGAGTATCTTCAGATTGGGTGTGATGTCCTTGGTGCCTGGGAAAGGGGCACTCAGTCCTTTGGATCTGTGACTATCCTCTGCCTCATCCACCAGTGACTGTCCAGTTGTAGTTCTCACACCTTCCCCCCCTCCATGGAAAGGAAATAAAGAACATATGTTAARTTAGAAGCCTTCTGGTTTAGGTTTGGAATCATCTCCTAGGCAAGCCATCATGAAAACCATTTTCTCCAACCTAAAGCGTATAGGTGGGAGGAAAACCACAGAGAGGTGTGCTGAAAAGTAAGAAAACATAGCTGGCCCTTGAACAGCTGCTACTGTCTGCCCTTGTTCATGATCAGAGCCAACTGTACAGCAGAGAAATAAAAGGGGGAAAAGCCCAGAAGCTGCTGAAGTAAATGTAAAAAAGCAGAGAGCAAGTCTCCCGTTCAATAGGGAACAAGAGGGTTCTCCAGCATTCAGTAATCCATTCCTGTATTTACCCATCGTAACTGCTTACCAAACCCCTTCAAAAGYTGCCTCCCAAAATTTACCCTAAACCAAGACACAAACCAAGACATCCTCCAGAATACCAGCAGTGCCACAGATAACTCCCAAGCCCAGCCTGTGTAAGCAGAAGCTGGTGAGGAAAAAAGCCACTTGATGTGAAAGAGCAAAGGGCAGAGGTTGAGTTTATCTGGCAGGACTTTACACTGGGTGCCCAGTCTTTGTGTAACTGAAGGGACTTTGCATAAGGGACAAACTAATTTAGCATCTTCCAGGAAATCTGMATTTTTTTTTCATTTTATTTAAGTTCCTCATACAGTGACGCACATATTCCTGGAAAAGGTCAACATCAGCAAGCAGGTTAGTGGGTAAATTTTGTTGACAAGTGCCAGTGAAATGTATTTTGTTGACGAATGSCAGTGAACAAAGAAATAAAATGTGGAAAATGAGAATGGGAGACTGACCTGCTAGCAGACAGCAGAATTGAAGGAGAGATTTAAGACAAGAGAGAAAAAACCAAGGCAATATGTGCTTAAATATAAAGGCAGCAAATTCCCTCGGTGCCTATATTGGGTTAAAAATGTATATTAATATAAAAAAATCTTCAGAAATTAAAGAACACATTTTGGACACTTTGCATGTCTTACAATCTCTGTTAGCCACAGTGCGTGGTTTGGTAGGTTGTTTCGGCYTTACCTGGTACTTAAGTACTTAAACACTTAGGCTGAATAATTTAAGAATTTCACTGGACTCGTGTGTGCATTACCTATCAAAGGCTACTAAGGATATGAATGCCTCTTTTGCCTGTTTCACATGCATATATGGATGTGCATTCACATATGCAAATGTTTATTGTATGGTGTTATATAAYACAAGTGTACAAAAAATAATATCAACACAAAAGAATGTACTACAGAATATTTACTTTTAAAATGATTATATACAATAATAAAAATATAGTATAGTATAAAATAAGCTCTACAGTATSCAACACTGTAGATGAAAACTCAATTGACAGAGGTATTCTAMACACTGTAAGACTGTTCTAATCCAGCTTCTAAAATTCACAGAATGATGGCTATGTGAGTAGTAATAATTAAATACCAGTCTTTGCGTTTCTGTCTGCTCAGAGGAATTTAAAACACAGAACAGAATTGTGATAGCACAGTATTTTTTCAAGATGATTAAAACTTTAATTAATATCCAGAAYTTTTAGATGCTAGAACAGAAAACTTTGTAATTGAACGTCTTGAACAATTTGTGTCTATTTATAAGGAACACTGCAAGCAGAATTTGGTACTTTTTTGGAAGCCGAGGTTAAGGTTCAGCAGGAAGGAAGACTGGGTAATGAATTTTCTGAGGGGAAGAACAGATAAGTGGTACRTAAATATAGCTTCCCCTGACAGGCTTTGTATTCAACTACCTGACCTAACACTAAAATTAAGCAAAATTCTGGCTGCTAATGTGCAAGATCAGAAAAGCATTCAGAATTGGCAGCTGTTTGATGTTGTGGTTGTTCAACATCTGTTTCTTGAAGTCAGTGTTTTTTCACCTAGACTAAAATACAGACTTCTTTCATAGTGTTTGTACTGTTGGATTGTTTGTGCTTGGATTTCTCTGCATTATAGGACCTGGGGAATGCCCTCCCCAGTGAGATGAGATGTGTTCAATAGGTGACTCCAGTGAGATGAGATGTGTTCCGTAGGTGACTCCTGTTTCTGGGTAGCAAGAACTGAGTAAGAAAGAAAGAACGCCCACAATTTGCTATTGCTTGTCTGTTTAGAAAATCATGAAGATTTCTGGTCTCTGCTTTGGTGTGCAGAGAGCAGACTATTGCAAAAAAAAAAAAAATTGCCTTACCCTATCAAAGCTGCTTTCAATTACATGTCTTCAGTCATCTTAAGTCACCCAGAAGGAACAATTTTAAGGTAAGTTTGCAGCTTCCCAAAAAACATAAGGACAACGGCATGGTGTCTCCATTTCTGATAAGTAAATATTAATTTATGACATATCTACRTTTGCTAAATATGYGAGAATAAGTAAAAAAAGCAAGTACAACAACCCAGAGGTTTCTGGTTTTTGGTTGTTTTGATTTTTTTAGTAAGCATGTTGGCTCTGCTTGAGTTTCCTGCACCTGCTTGTAAAACAATAGACAATACAACTCCTCCGTAATATAACCTTCCAAAATTTTGAAGTGTGTTATAAATAACTTCCTAGTAAGCCAGAACAAGATTAGCATGTTTTTGCTGTTACTTTTTCCCAACACAGACTGGAAAAGTTTGTGCACAGGAGTAGTTTAAAAGTTGATATCCTGCCTTTGGTTTCATTAAAATGCTGGTTTTAAACAACCTTTATCAAGTTACTTCCTTTCAGATAGAGGACTCAAGCATATGTGTTTTCCCTCTTATTTCCCCCCCCCCCCTCCTTCTTTCAGGCTTCAGGAACGAGGACTTTGAAAGGGTTAGGAAAGCTCCCCATATTAAGAGTTTGGGCACCTTTTAAAGCTTCAGGTGTGGGACACAACTGGGTCTGCTCCTCCTGTGGCACTGCTCCCAGCCCGAGCTGCCCTGGGCAGTGAGGGATAGTTCAAGGATCACTTTGTGCTCTCCCACAGTGTTGATGACATTATGCAAACAGCTACATCAAGAATTTGTTTATTGATCTTGCTTTTTAAAAGAGGAAATGTAAGGGAAAAAACAACTGATGGTTCAGGGGGAAAAAAAGTCAGAAAGAAGAATTTTGGGTCCTATGAGATAAGTGTCGAACACTGCTTCTTTGCACAGAGTACAGGAACACCAGCTGGCAAGGCATTTATTTTTGCCTCAGAATGTATTTGAACAGTAAACAATTTAATAAACTTTCCTTTTTAGTAATTTTCAAGCCTTTTCTAGAAGACAGCTATAAATTGTGTGAAAAAGACATGTATAAATTATGGTATGCATCTCTGGTATGCATCAACAGTTTTGTTTAGAGACTTTCCTGGGTTTTTGTAGGTCTAATAGTAGTACTTACCCCTTAAAACAAAAAAGCTTAATATCTTGGAGTRAGAAAGTGAATTGTATTAACCATCCCAAGTAAATCTTTACTCTTTGCTGGTTTGAATTTGGAGACATTTACTACTTTCAGACTGAAAAATGTCTTTTGGAAAAAGTTTTTTTTAGTGATCCCCAATAGAGATGTGGTGCTACCAGGCAGAATCAAGCAAAGGACTGTGAAGATGATGATGGGCATTTCTCCTCTGAGGTAAGGCTGAGAGAGCTGGGACTGCTCAGCCRGGAGAGGAGAAGGCTCAGGGGCTGCCATCAGATCAGTGTATATTAATACATTGAAGGAAGGGTGTGCAGGAGATGCAGCCAGGCGCTTCCCAGTGACAGGACCAGAAGCAGTAGGCACAARTTGAAACAAAGGAGGTTCCCCCTGAACATAAGAAAATGCTTTTTTTCCACACTGACTGAGCACTGGCACAGGCTGTCCAGGGAGGCTGGGGAGTCTCTGTCCTTGGGATTATTCAGAAGCTGCYTGGACACAGCCCAGGCCACTAGCTCTGGGTGGCCGTGCTTAACAGGGTGGTTTGGACCAGAAGAYCTCCAGAGGTCTCTTCCAACCTCAACCATTCTGTGATTCCATGTCTTTAAAGAAGTTCTTGTATAGTAATTTTCCTCTCTTCTTTTTCATCTTTCTTTTCCAAAGATTTGCCTTATTTGAAGCAGTTGATTGCAAGCCAATCCAAACCTTTAGTCTAGACAGATAAAACTATTTGCAGCTTATCTGACTTGCAGTCATAGCAATTCCACAGGTGCACAGAGCAAGTTCATACTGGATTTATTTTGCCTTCCCTCTTGGCTTGTGCCTGATTTGCATATGCAGACTGTCCACTAATGGCTGAAACTTGTGAATCAGTTTGTTTATACAACCTAACATCAGAAGATGTATCCATGTGGACGCAGTCAAGATTGCTGAGATACCTCAGAAAACTTGTAAAGTAACAGAARCATAATTGCATTAGTCTGGGAAAATGCTGTGCTAATGTGGATAAAAAAGTGCAACGTAATTAGYTGCTCTTGTATGTTACTATGCTGTCCTGTGTAAGTCAGCCCTGCAGTTGTTGTTCTGGAGCCTGGTATCTGCCCTCATGTTATTTCAACWGACTTCAACTCCCCAGGAYGTAATGTAGGACATTTTTGAAAAATTTTGCTGTTCCTAAACTGAAATAGAAGAAATAGCACTGTTTGTCCTGATAAACCATATCTTAATTGGATTTGAGGAGGATGATTTCCTGAAAATGAACCTGAGTTCTGCCATTAAGCAAACAAAAAAAAAAAAAATTGTTAATGGAAATTGGAAGGAGTTTTCATTTTGTTCCAGCAGAGTCCCTAATTCTGCAGGCAAAAAATAGGAGCAATTTTTCATCTGTCAATAACATTCTGTCTGAATCTGGAAGTAATGGCCTTCTGCATCATCTTGTTTACCGCTCCTGGTTGAAAAATGCTACAAATTCAGTATCAGGGTAGACAGACACATTTGTTTATAAAGCCTATGAGGCTGATGGGATACCAGTTTTCCAAGCCATTTATAAATAGCAGTATTTTAGGCTGGGGTAGAGGCGTGAATGGGGAAGCTTCAGAGGGAGAGAGCGTAGAGCTGTGACCCAGAGCTGCATTCATGCATGAAATGAGATCTTGTACAGTGGACGTTCTTATTTTGGCTAATGTAGCCGCAGGCAGAAAATTCTCTTACTGCATTCTTGAAAGAGTTTGTTTTTCTTTCCTTTCTCTTTAACCTTGTACATTAATTATCACTCTGCCTTTTCCGAATGGTAAATTGGTCAATTTATAGACAGGGAAGTGCATATTCATGTACTTCAGAAACAGTGAGTGAAAGCATGCTTTTTCTGCTGCCATCGCTGTAGAGTCCTTTCCTACCCTGCCTGTTATCCTCAAGAATTTGTGCACTTTCTATTTTGCGTTATCCTGATGTTTGGGGACAGGATTGTGTATTTGGGGACATTTTTCCCATTTCTTTTTTTTTTTTCATATATTCTTCACTTTTGCTTTATTAATAGCTTTGCTTTCTCTAGTGGAAGTACGGAGAGATTCATCAGTGCATGCAGATGCTCAATGAAAATTAATGGGAGCAAAAAGTGCATTTRAATTTCCGGCTAAAATCCCATTTAAAAATTTTCTACTCTTAGAAATACTACACCTTTCATTTAAAAGCAAGGGTAAAACAARCTTCTTGCTGCAAAGCTTCTGCAAGAGGGCAGTAAAATCAGTCAGTAATAACTGTTGCCGCCAGGAATGGTTATGTTAGGTGAGTGCTAGGGCATTGACCTGGGCAGCATCTTACAGTAAAACCTAAATAGACATAGATAAAATACACTCTGAATTAATTGTTGATTCACTATGTTTACTATCAAATACATAAAAGAAAGAACAGTTTAACAAAATGTCTCTGTACTACTCTTAATATTACAAGAACCTTCAGATGCAAAATTAAGAGTCYGGTTCAGCCTTACCAGAATAAAGAAATTGTCGGTAATGTGCCATAGCAGTAATGCCTGAGCTACATTGTGTGGTTCTGTATTTTGGTGCCTACTGGTGGTATAATGTTTGGAATGTGCTCCTGGGCTGTTCTTTTGAAAAGGAGGGGAAAGAAAGAAGGGAAAAAATAGATTGGTCATTGGCAACACACAGTAAAACAGATAAGTCAATGCCAAATCTTATTTTGAAACTCTGGGGGGAACAAAACCCTTTAGTTTTCTATGTCAGTACAGTGGTAGTTATGTTGCCACTTGCTCTGAAGCTCTGCAAAACAACATCTGATTTATTTTTTGAAGTACCTGGGGTTTGTGTTGTTTGTACAACTTGCATCTCCTGACAGCTGACTGTCCTTTCCTCCTTTGGTCATGGTAACTGCTTCACATTGCAAGTGAAGTTCTCTACCCTGCTGTTTTGATAGATGTTTTCTAGGGCTGGCTGTTACATAGGTGTTAATTTCTTATTTGACAAAATGAAGATTATTACCTGTCCAGAGTAATCTGTACTCACTGTTATCACTATATTTCAAAAAAATGTGTAACTTGAATTCCAGAAAAGCATGCAGCACTTAATCTAGTTTTCTTGTTCATCTTCTTGAGGTWTATATTCTGGGTATTTTAATTTTTTTTTAAATAAAAGTAGTCACCATACAAATTACTGGAATACAGAAGTGAATCTTGTAGCTATCTGCATTTTAGTCCAGGAGAAAAAGGATTAGTGCTGCTTAGAAATGTTAACAATTTCTTTTTTTCCGAAATAAGGTCTTGCTTAAACACTGAGTTTTTATTTTCAAAAAAACTTACAGATTTCAGACCTATTTTGGCCAACTCTTGCTGATTTAAAACTGAATTTGGAAATAATTTCCATTTCATTTTTCACTCTTGTTAAAACGTAAATATTTTAATAGGAACGTTTATGATCTTCACCCACAACYAGCTCCAAGGATAGTAATAATTACAATGTGTAGAAACACCCACTTTGCACTGTATATCTTCTTTACTTAAGGTAGATCTGGTCACAGTGACAGCCTTGACAGCTGTTGTAATTGTTCTAGGGAAGGTGTGGGGGAAGATCTCCAATGTCACCAGACAGATAAGAAGAAAGAAACCCACAAGAGGGAAGAAGATTGAGTAAATCTGATCAATCTGACTTAAGATTCCCAGTTTTTAATTTTAGTCTCTTTTTCTGATATAAACTGCATCCAATTATTAGTTTAGTTAGTGAGTAGATACCTCCTCAGGGGTGGATTTTGGCATAATATTCCTGCTGTATTATAAATACTGACATCACGCTAATCTATGCAAATCACTGCTCAATCAATCTGAGCATCTGTGGTTGATTAAACAAAACACGTAGGTGTGAAAGCATTTGCATCTCACAGGCTCTGCTGGATCTGCCAAAGGCTGAGGGGAGTGTAAAGGCACGGAGAGAGATTTGTCACGGCCRTGCCTGCCTGGCAATTTGGAGTTCTAATTGTGACGGGTGCAGAGATACCTGCGTGGGCTGAGGCTCTGCAAGGAGAGGAGATTGGAGAAGCTGAGTTTCAGTCCAGCTGCTTGAAGATGTGAATCCAGCTCAGACTCAGACCTGATTCTGTGACTGCCGTCCCGTAAAAGCTCAGATCCATGGGGTTGCAGCTCGCAGGGATGTGCTGTGGTCACCCCCGTGGCCATCCCTGCAGATCCCAAGCTGCCAGGAGTAGCCGGCCACCAGAGAAGCCTTGGGATGGCCGAGCTCCTGCAGCTGGGGGATGCTGCGGTGGGCAGCACTTGAGGGGAACCTCAGGATGGCAAATGGGAAGTGCCCTTAAGGTGCTCTGTAAGGGGCAGCAAGCACAGGGTACCTGGACCCAGCCAGTCCCTCAGGCTTTTAGATAATCCACAAGTGGCCACTCTTACCATTGCTTTTCCCCAGGTTTGTTTATTCTCTCCTTCTGTCCCTTCTATGCCTTGGCCTAACCACAGAGAATGGGGGTAATGAATAATAGAGGAAACAGCTTGTGTTGGGTGAGGAGAGGAGGTGAAAAGTGGACTTGCTAATAACTGACCAGACATAGTCATAGTTTGGCTTTTGTTCACTACACAGCGGTTACTCTGCTCGTACAAGGATGAAGAGAACCGAATTGTTCTGTCTCAGTGGATCTCTTTGTGAGTTAAGTCAGTGGCATCAGCTGTTGAGTAACAGAGAGCCCCTGGGTCACTGCTTGGGAGGTCCTCAGTGTCCGCTCTGCTGGGCGGGGAGCTTCCAGGAGAGCAGCTCCCACGGGAGGGTGATAATCAGCTGACTTGCTGCCCACCCACTGCCTCTTTGTGGAAGCGCTTCTGCCTGTATGATGAGAAATCACTGAGGAAGAATTCACAGTACTCTGTTGACTCTGATGTGAAGAAATGTTCCTTAAAGTAAATACACAACTTAATGAAACCGAGAAAAAGTTATTTAGAGGGACACTATCCTGTGAAACTGCAGATTTCCCAGGTCTGAGTCACAGAGATCTAAGGTAGCCAGAGATCTAAGATAGCACATTTTCACTTCAGAAGAGACATCAGCTCTCTTCAATAACAGATATTTAACTGAGTTTTACAAGTTTTGAGTTTGTCAGACTGAAGAAGTGTTGAGAGTGAAGAATGAACTGCTTTTGTTCCACCAAGGAAAGCTGGGGTTGTGCAGTGGGGTTGTGCAGTGGGGCTGGCAGAGGGAGATCTGGTGATGCCCAGAATGATGATGCTCACCTAGGTGTAGTGTGCTGCTTTCTGATCATTTAGTGCTTTCATAAGAAATGTATTTCCAAAACTAAAAGTCAGTTTGAGCTACAGTTCCCTTTAAAATAAAAACTTGTTGKTTTTTTTTCTTTTCCCCCAGTGAGAACAGGGAAGTATAACTCAGTTGAGTGCTTGCATGCAAAACCTGCAATGGCAATGTTAAACTTTAGTCTCAAAATCACAAATTGTTCAAGAAGGGCAAGTAAATCACTTATTGTACAAGAGCTGAAGTAGCCTTAGTTAAAATGGGCTCTTGGCTCTGAACTCTGGCCTTCAGGCAAGGAAGATACGCAGTCCTGTCCTCTTGACTTTCTGTGGATGATGATCTTGATGTTGCTTATGTAAAAGTCTTGCTAACTTTCTGATTTGCATCTTTTCTCATGGTATATGTTTCTTTTCTATTGGAAAGCCTGTCTGCTAGCATCCTGGGATTTCAGCAAGATTTCAATTCTCCCTTTTGAAGAGTGCATTCCTAACATTCCTAAAAAATACTTAGAAGCTGTAAGTGCTCAGAAATTAGAAGGAAATAAAATGAAGTCCTGTATTTGTTAAAAGAAATGTCTGTTTTTATGCCAAATGTGCAATTTTATGGCATCAGACTCATATTCTTGAGTGTTTGTTGTTGGCAGTACTTCAGTGGGTAGAACATATGGACGCTGCTACTACGAGCTTGCCCAGCATTGGTGTCTCGGCAGCAAACGCCTTTTATGTCTTTGGTCCTCGGGTCAGGTAGAGCTATTGACTTCTTTGCTGTAACAGTCAGGGTGCCAGCTGGGCTGATGGCTTTGTGCTGTGGACACTTGTACAATGCACAGAGAGGTGAGATCTCATGCAGGCTGTTCAAAAGCTATCCACTCGCAACAATTTTAACACTGTTCAAGCCGATGCTGRTACAGGATATATTTGGCTTTTCACTTCCCTCTCCTAATTCTTATGAACATTCAGATCTTGCTAGTTCATCACTTCTTTTTTATAACAACTATATGGCCAGACATTTTCTTTGACTATATGCAGAATAATTAAGGTCTGTCCATAATTTATTTAACTTCAGTTTTATTGTTCCTTATTTTCTACATTGCCTTATGGTGGCGGGTACCGACTGGCCACTGTACAGCTGTGAAGTTGCCAGTGAGAATAAATGGACCAGTGAGTCCACATCTGGCTGATTTACATTCCTGTTRCAGGGTCATTTGTACTCTTCTTTCCTTGATTTCCTTATTGTCCTGAGACTATCAGTCTTTAATGGAGGGATTATAAGAACCAAGAATCACATCTGATATGAACGCTGTCAGTTTGGGGAGGATGGAAGTTTCATGTTGGCAGTCAAAACACTTGCACTCTTTTCTTCTTCTTTGTGACCAGGAGAGTTGCATAAGTGCGTTCGTGTGTTTATGTACCCCCTTCTTCCACATAGGTAAGTGAACAATGGCATTTTGTTTAATCATATTGTTCTGCATTATTCATCCATTACTTAACAGCTCTTGCACACAGAGGTGATGGCTTTTTGTCCTCCTCTTCCTTGTATAGCAAGCTCTGCCTTAATTTGCAAAAATGACATAGGAGAAAATGTCATGATGTGCCTTCCTGATGCCTCTCCCAACGCCTCTCCCGAATCTTACTGACAGATATATAGTGTAAGCTCTGCTTCTTCATTTAGTATGGATCATGTTGGCTGAGAGATCAAAGAGGAGGAATCTTGGGAGATGCCAAACAATTTTTAACTGGCTTCTTACAAAAGCCAAGGGTGTTATTTATTATATATGCATAAGAATAAAATGCTTTTTGTTCCACCTTTCATCAGATCCTTCAGTCCTCCTGTGTCACGGCAGAAATTTCTCGAGTTTATAGGGTTGCCATGAAACATKTTTGTGAATATCTTTTAATATATATTGCATTAAACATTACTGTTTTTCTTTTCCTTAGTTAAGCAAATACTTCATCRTCCCATCCTAGTCCCTCTGCCAAAAACCTTTATAGCAATTCCCACTGGTGACAGCCAACTTGATCAATTCCTCRTTGCTGCTGAGCTCCACTGACAAGGCACTTACTACTACMGTTTTTTGGGTTTTTTTAAATTTTATGGCCTGTCTCAAATGATATTTGCCTTGCTTTGCACAGGATCCAGAGGATACTTTTCAGAATCCTGTTAGGATTTGAGTTTTTGGCTAGCATCTAGAAATTTGTTAGGGTATGCAAAATTATATTTTCTGTTGGTAGTCTAGCTGCACCTGTTTGAGCACAGGCTGGCTCATGTCAGACCACTGGATCAGGATGGGCAAACAATGCCCAGACAAAAGTCRAAGGGATGTCCAAGTGTTTTCAACTAAGAGATCAACTTTGTTATCTTTTTTTCTTGTTTGCTTTCTACCAAAAACCAAATTTTCAGTAGCTATGAATATTGGCTGTGGCGTTTTTCTTTTTTGTTTTTGTCTGTCTGTGTTTTGAGTCAAAGGACAACAGAACTTGGGACATGAACTCCGGCCGATTTCTGATGTCTCACAGATGCTCTTCTACCCCAGTTTTGCCTTAAGAGTTATTAAGATGCCAGATTCTCTTGGAACTCCAGTAAAAGATGGTATTTTAGCTCGTATAGCAAAGGTATTACTGTGACCTCAGCCAAACCCGTATGTTACTTTCAGTGCATTCTTGTATTAGAGTTCAACATGTCATTGATTTAGGCTATGTTATTTTCCAGAGAACAAAATGCCGTTTGTTATTGCCAGGAAGCATTGAAAAAGTGTGTGGGGTATAGAAGGTGTTTTATATAAAATAGTTTATGTATAACCTGCTTATGTGTAGTTTCCTTGCCCTTTATTACCCCTCTTTTCTTTTTATCCCTCACTCTGTGGGTTTTTTTAGGCAGATTCTGTTTTTTATTTACAGAAGTAACTGAGGAATATTGATTCTTGTCTGTGTTGGCATGACAGCTCAACCTYTTGGAAATTTCACTGAAGTAAGAAATTAAATCCAAGCAGTTAGATTTTTACTCTCTTCATCCTCCACTGAGTGCTTTAAGAGCCCAGACTTTTTATATAAGCAGCTGAGGGGAGGCAGAGTCGTATTGTTGTTCCCCTGTAGCTTCCAGATGGTGAGGAAAGTCCCAGGAAAAATGTAGGACCAGCATGTTCTGTCAAAGTCAAGCTTGTGTCTAGACAGGGAAGCTTACGTAAGGCAGCAGGAGAGGAAGGGGGCCTTGTGTAACTGCTGTCCCTTGCAAATAAACACTCCCTGCAGTACCTCTCATGATTTGGCCCATAGAGGCTGACAGCAAAATGTACTTTGGTGCTTTTTGTACTCAGCTTGCTCAGACTTGCAGCTGGAGGTCATTCTCTTGCTTTGGCGTTTTTTTCAAACGCATGTCTATCTTCCAGTTATTACAATTTTACTAAAGGCTTTACTCTTCCCCCTTGAGCTGAACCACTTTTCCAAAGAACCCATATACACCTGCACAGCTAATTTAAAACAGATATAGCAAGTTACCAATTTTAAATGGCCTTGAGAGGTTGTTGATGGCATTTGGCAAACAATGCAGACAATATGCAAATCACCAGAGGCGGCACAGAGTCGTGTTCAGGAAGATAAATTCTGGTGTAAGGTAGCTTTCTAGTTTGACTTTGAAAAAACATGATAATATTGAGCTATAGTAATAATTGAGCTCGTGGTATTCTATTAAATGCTTCAGTCAGTGTATCTCAGTACCTTATGGGGACCTCCGGCACCCCTCTAGCGCTCAACTTACCCTGCACTTACATTTTGTTTGATTTTCCTCCAGCTGAATGCAGATCTCTGCCAGTGAGTGCTTTCKGGTTTACTCACCCTCTCCTAAGTATTCTCTCTTGATTTTGGAGCTATTGTTAAAGGTGCTGTGTGTGTTTATTTCTGCCATAAAAATGTGAATACCAGGAGGAAATGTTTTTTCCTTTTGATTTGGATACAACCTCTTCAGCMCTCCATGTTCTGGCTTAACTTGGTTTCTTGGGTGTTGCCCTTAGCTTTGCTCTTATCTATGCATAAAATTTTCTCAATGTAGTTTGTTGGTGTTTTGTCCTCAGGCAGACTAATTTYTTGGAGGCAGGATCGAGAGCCAAGAGCTTGGCTCCTTCTGTTCACSGAGGCTGGTATTGCAGCCACCTTGCAGGGAGGACACAGATCGAGTAACTTGAGGGTCAATGATCCTTCAAAGCCTTCCCACCATTTTGGCTCCCTACTTTGAATGCCCAGAAGCACAGGCAGGTTGCTCCTGAAAAAAGCATCTTTGGGAAGGCTGGTTTATGGAGAATCAGGCAGTGGTGGGATGTGTGTGGCTGTGTGTAATGTGAGAGAGAAAGTAGTRACTGAAGTTTGGCTGTTCAGGGGTATTGTCTGCATCTGGGAGACAGTCCTTCAGCAGTGTTTGAATCTGGTTTCCAGACCCTGAAGTAGGTCTGAGTGATAGTTTGCCCTTTGATAATCCGACTTTTTTCTTTCCTCATTGAATGTAGCTTTAGTCGTCCGTTATTTTTCCCTACTAGAGCATGTAATGTAGTTAATCTCTTCATAACTTCCATTTTGAAAACAATTTTATATAGTTTTGTGGCCTTTCTGACACCTAGCTTTTTTTCCTAGACAGACTAGATATTTAGTTCCACTGCCTTTTATTACAAACTCAAGGAAAATATTACTTTCTGGAGAAAAGAAAATTGGTACTTTTTCCTTGTGAAAATAAATTTGTACTATGGCTCAGTTTTATGAAATCAATTTTTTTGGCTCCACACTGAGAGCAGAAGCCTGGCTAAATTATTTTTATGYTCTCAGGTAGAGCAATTAATGCTGTGATGTTGAATACTCCACTCCAAAGTAATGTTCTTTCCATGTTCCTGAAGAATTATTTCTTAAAGTATAAAATGATCTCGCTTTCTCTCTCCTTTCTTTTTTTCCCTTCTCCMTTACCCACTTGAAATAGTTCACAATTTTTGAAACTTCATTTAAAATGAAGTTTCAGACATCTCTGTGAAGAGTAAAAATACTGGCTTGGTCAGAGGGGACCATGACAAGACTCACCCATGACTCTGCAGGTGAAGTTACCCTCTCGAGGTATTTACTACCCTTGTGAGGGAGTCAGCTGGAGAAGGACAATTATGCTTTTTCCCCCATATATATTCTGGGAATGGGMGCATGCAAGTTGGGAAAAGAAAATGTTAACCTATCTCAATGTCTCTAAGCTTCCCATCAGTGCTCAAAAGCATTTGTGTAGAACAGAGCTGTTCCCTTTGCCACCTTGGGTGGGGAAATTATGGTTATAATAATACATGCCCAAATATTTCTTTCCTGCACTGAGATCGAAGAGCAAATTAACTGTGAAAGGTTATGCCAGTGTTTCCTGCTCTGGTAATACCCTGCTCCTTTGGGAGGGCTAGAGGGCTRTGCCAGCCATAGGGAAGGGAAGTAATAGTGATGACTTGGTGTATTGCCTCAAATTAAATTAATGTGTATTCAGAGACTGATATATGCACTGAGTCACATCAGTGACTGCTAGGCACAGTTAGCRGTTTTGTTTGGAGAGGGACAGGGGGCTACTAGGAATAACCCTGGCTTAAGCAGAGAGCAATGTAGGGAACATTCTACCTCATGCACTTTTTTATTTTGGTGAGTTTGCTTTTTGAGTAGTACTCTTGTTCCTTTGATCACGTCCTTGAGCACCTTCCCCTTGTGCACGCCTTTCTGCCCCACTGCCTTCCAAATAGTTCTGTGACAGCAGATACCCAGACTGAAAATGTTTGCCATAATTCATAAGTCAAAGTACTTTCAATCCCAGAATAGAGGAGACTGCATGCAGACTTCATTACACAGTATTCATAACATAAACAAGCCTGCAATTATGTCATAGCAACAAGCACTATGCTTACATGAAAGTTKGATTCAGGTCTCCAAGAGTGGAAGACCTTTGCATCCAAAATATCACAGCGACCTACTTCTCTGAAAGAGTGCCCTACATAATTTCAGAAATTAGACATGACACCAATATAGTAGGCCATATGGTGCTCTTTGCTGGTGTAGGGTGAACAGTGGGATATTCTTGGGGCCACACAAATGTCTGTCCACTGACTAGGTGAAGTCAGCTCATTATTAGCTGGGGTGAGGTGTGACGTTTGTTTTCCTGATGTTGTGAGGCAACAAAGTCAAACTGCCAATTGTTTTAAAAAGGCATTTGCTAATAATATGGGCATGATCCTAAAAAGTTTTAACTTTTTTTTTTGGACCAATACTCACTGCCTTTAATTGCTGTTGAGAATCTGAGAGGCTGCCCCTAAAATTATTTAGACAACTCCAAACCTACCTCTCAATAATTTGTAGAGAGAGCATTTCCCGGGAGCAGTTAGACATGTTTAACTGATCTGATCCTAAGCTGCCAGAGCAGGATTATTTATTTTTCTGATGGTGCTTCCCCAGGCTGGCTGTTGAAGTTGATAGATGTGTGTGATGTGTGCTGCTGGTGTCCCACCTACCAATGGGGAGGCAGCAGGTGGGGGTGCTGGTGTGGGCCATTCCTGAGGGAATGGGAAGGGACAGTGAGAGGAGCTGGTGGAGGACAAACTGCAAACTCTGCTCCTTGTTGGCAGTGGAGCTACCTGAGAATTTCAGTTGTCAACACATTGGGATGGCAGAGGAGGTTTCAGGACAGAATGGTGCCTTATTCAGAAACTGGGAGGTTTTGTGATCTGGACTTTTTGAGCATCTGGTCTGTGCTGGATGGTTTTGTCTGTGACAGTAACTTACTGAATTGCTGTGAAGTAATATCTCTTCCTGGCACAGCATCSACTTGTTATTTATTTATTTACATACATGCATTATCATAGAAATTATATTTGCAACTGAAAAATAAAAAAAAAAMCCAACCAAACAGTCTCATTTCAGCTTTYTTCATAGTCTCTGTATGCTTTTCCTCGTACTTTGAGAGGTTTTTTCCTTTCTCTTTATCATTAAAAATAACACCCTTGGAGTCTGTGCAAAGTGAGCTTTTCTGCAGTGCTCATTCTGACAGCAAAGTTGTTTTCCTGAGGACTGTGCACATTTCAGGTATCTGCTGCATAGGTTTTCTGTGTAATAACTCTTGTGCCAATCTGTAGACCTCAGCTGAAATACCCACCCAACAAAGTTCCTGCTGAAGAGAAGCAGTGCTGCTTTGGGTACACTGAGGCAGCTCAGGCGATGCCACTYGGCCTGTGCACAGGGCAAGGCTTTAAAAAGCAAAGCACAATGTCTGGGTSATGAAGTGTGCTATGGGGCTGTCTAGAGTTCCTCCCAGAGAGGGCTGAGCGGGCATGGCAGGCTCCTTCTCCATGCTTCCCTGCTGCCAGCCTGTGCGCGCACTGCGGGTGGTTATCGCTGCAGACATGCTGGCATCCCTTACACCTTGGTGTGTGTGTTTATTAGGTGGCATCCATGGGGATAATCTCATTTTGGCTTTTAACCATAAGGTAAATGTCGGGTGACCTTGGGGCAATCTGTGCTCGTACAAYGCTGTGTGCTGTCAGCTACCTGATACTGGCGGTGATGGAGCTTCTGGCAGGGGCCCCAAGGTGGGAGCCCTCATTGTCTGGGGGCCGCCGTGTTTGCTGACAGACAGGAGGATCTTTGCTTGCTGCCAGCACAGGAGGCACCTGCTGATCGGAAACTTCTTTTATCACAATGTTTAGTTTGCTGTCTCACAGCTTTTGGAAGGAGAAGCCTTTCATGTCTCGAGTTTGGAAAGGAGTGATATGATTATATTAAGCAGATGATGATGCCTATCTGCAGCTGAAAGGGGGTTGGTTTGGTTTGGTTTGGTTTGGTTTGGTTTGGTGGGGTTTTTTTAAGATGGCAGCAACAGTAAAGTGCAGTGCAAGCAGCTGAACTGCAGACATGAGATGAGTCAGATCTGGATAATTGCACTCCTCTAGAGAGTGCCTGGGCTGTCCTGAAGGTTTCCTCTCTWGAGCTGCCTGGTCTTGCTCCTTGCTCCTCTCTGGACCAGCGAGAGAGGCTGAATAACTCTGGTGCAGCTGTCATGAGTAGCACTGTAGGGTGGACTGGTTTGGGTTGGTTTTTTTGGTTTTGAGGGCAAGTGCTATTTGCCCTGATGGAACTTYCTTAGGCTTGAAACCAGCATAAACCCTATGGGACAAATAGCACCTAAGATGTTCCTGCTGCAGCGTTCAGCCAGGATCTGTGCTGGTGATGATTGCCAGCAGATGTCTGCTCTACATAAAACTTTAGCCCCTGCACTGATCYGACGTAGATTTTTATTATATTTTATAGGAGGGGTGGCATGCTTATGCCATTTTGCAAATGTTGTGGTCCTCTTAGACTTGTATCTACTTGTTGTGTCATAAAATACATGCCCTAAAACTAGTGCCAGAACACTGAACGCTCCTTGAAGAACATTTTAGGGGTGGACACATAATTTGAACTGATAACCGTGGATGGTTGTGATGATTAAAATATCCCTGAAGGTTAGAATCTGTCTTACTGATTATACTGGGCAGTGTTCCTGGGTGGCAATGCCAGTTCAAATGGCATTTGGACACAAATGATTCTTCCCTTAATGTTTTATAAGCAGAGCTGTTTTAAAAAGTGGTGGTTATGTGAGTTGTTGGGTATTGGTTTTGTTTTTCTTTGATATGAGTGAGTTTGTGTTCTGTGTGCTTTGTATTGTGTCTGGAATTCAGACTAGAATACGAACATAATAAAAGTCATACTTGGTCAATGACTTTCAAGCAAGAAAGGAAGAACTGCTGAATTTTGAGTGTGGTGGTTTACTTGGGGTTTTGACGTTCTTTTAACCTGAAACATCAACTTCTCTTACCTATTTCCCTTYTCTGATTCAGGAAGGGAGGACTTCACCCTCCAGTACAAATACATATACCCAAAGTCCCCCGGGTCCTACAGGGTTTTTACCTATTCCATTTTCTCTTTGCTGTTGCCGGAGGAAATGAAGTGATTTGGCTGGCTCAACCACTCCTTGTTTTTAGTATTTCCACARCTGCTGGCCAACTACTTCAGGTTTTTAAGGTTAATTTGACTTCACTCTTCAAGACAACTGGCAGGGATGTGGGAAGGGTGTGGGATGTGGCAAGCAAGTCTGCCAGCTTTCTTAAAGCTGCAATAACAAAACCCAGTATAATCTTGAAGGTCATATTGCAGCTTTTTCTCTGCTTTGGTCCAGGAAGGTTTTGGGGGCCTAAGGGAGCAAAGTGTCTCACAGAGATTTGTATTAATTCATGAGAAAATTGTTGTGAAGAAATCAATTTTATTTTAAGGTTGCTCTGCGTTTATGTGTTTCATTAATATGGTGTCACCATATGAATAATGTATAGATGTAGCACATTGTTTATGACCACCTGTGCACGTGGGTCTGTAAATAATAAAGGGAGAGAAGCTCTCAGACATGCGGTAGGAGAATGCAGTTCATTAAGAAGTCACTGGGGACAAGTAGCTCAGTGCTTCCAAGTAGCCAAGGCAGTTGCATAGACACAGTGAGATATATAATGAAGATTAAGCGGTTTAGTATTAATTAAACTGAAAGTAAGAGTTGTAGATGGTGGAAAAGAATGGGTTTGGTGCCCTTAGCTCATGGAGAAGCCATTTTATCAACCCTAGAGAGTTTAGAGCCTGAAGGACTACATTAGACTGACTAGTTTGAGGATGTAAAAGGCTGTGGAATTCCATGTATATGGTGTTCATAATATTGACACTAGAGGTGTTACTTGGAATAAATTGTTGCGTGCCACATTCAGAAAAGAAGTCAGAACAGAGATCACATCAAAACTTTCATATGCCCATCTGGGTAAGCTGAGATCCAGGCTTGATCCGAGTGATTCACAGACTTTGCTAAAAAAGGAAGCAAATGTGTCATTAGACCACTGCAGGAAAATTCCTGTAATGTTCCAGATCTGGGAGATGCTGCCAACATAACCAGGTACAGCCATAACACCCATGAGATTAAGCACTGAAGAAGTTATCTGTGTTACTGTGGAATATCATGTTACTGTGGAATATCATTCCATCCAAGCCAGTAACTTGCTGTGGCATAGTGCTTTGCTTTAATGGGCAGAAGAAAATAAAACTGGGATTCACTCCTGCCTGGTGGCCAAAGGTCTGAACCGTRTTTGCAATTGTTGCCTTATGCAGAACAGTGGGTATTAGTAGCAGCTGAATATGGTACTGTTAATTATCTGCTTTTGGTTTGATACAGTAAGAAGTATGAATCAGGGGGATTCGTAGGTTCAAGGGGCAGAGCTGATCATTGTAATTATTCAGCTTGACCTTCCCTGTTAGGAGTTAGGCATTTATTTTTTCCTGTAAGTTAGTTGAAAGCCTATTTTTTAGAGAGAAGTACAATCTTCAAGACTCCACGTGATGGTCAGTACCATGTGGCAACCTTTCCAGGTTTTAATTACCCACTCTACTAGAGAATTCATTTGTAAGTCATGGTAATTTATTTATTCTAGATAATAAAGCCATTGGGGGTGCCTGTCCTTTTAGTAAGTGTTTTTAGAGTGCTTAGTACAAAAGGATCTCTGATGGGAGCCTTGGTGCCACCAGAATGCACAAATAACTTGTTAAATGGGAAAAAGCAAACTGTTTCTCTTCACTTGGATAGTCTTAGAGAATATAAGATTAGGGAGCTAGGTTCCTCGGTGCAGTGATTTCTTTTTCTTCCCTTATATTTCCTCTCCTTATCTTACAGGCTACGTGGTGATATTTTCAGTGAGGGATTGAACATTGTTTTTCACTTCTGCTGTTTTCTGGGGCTGGCACTAAAAATGTTCCCCTTTTTCAATTTGTCAACTGCATTGACAAATTACCCTTTGGCAAAGAACACAGCATGGTAATTTTGGAGTATAACTCTTCTATCAGTCTGGCTTCCTTTATTTCTGCCAAGGGTATTGCTGGGAAACTCGGAGATATGGCTATGTATTTTTGTAAATATGCTAATAAGAATGTTGATCCTTGCAAAAAAAAAAAAAAAGTGTTTTAGGTTTTAGAATGAATTTCCTGGTCCGGCAAAAGAGAAAGAATAGTTAAAGTCTGGAGGAAATATGCAGCATGACTACATGTTTGTCTGATTTAGGGCTGCTGAAATATTATCTCATATAGGTTGAGACTAAGAAGGTGTTAGGCTTTTTGAATCAGCTGCCAGTGGCTCTAACAGGCTCTTGGAAAGCCAAGGATTAGTCAGATGGAGGAATGTCTTGGCCAAAACTCTCTTTTCTCTGGCTAAACCCACTCCCTTGGCAGCGATGCATTGTATTCTTAYAAAAGCTGCTGTGGAAGCTTGAGGCCAATGCAAGATTTCGTTATGAGTATTGGATCCTCCTGGGAGCAGTTCAAGTAGATGGAGAGCTCCTTTTTTCTTTGGAATGTAACGGTGAATATGGGCCATTTCTAGGACATTCTGTTTCTTTTATGAACCTGCTTCTCCAGATTCCCCTTTTTGTTTATCCAATCAGTACAAATGACTTCTTGACAAGGTTCCCAATTCTTGACAAGGTAAGTGGTTTTGTCTGTCATGCATTATAGCAAAGGACTGATGGCTCCAAACAATAGACATGTTGTTCCCATCTCAAGATGTCAAGTGCAAGCGTCTTTCAGCTGTGATTACTGGCACGCTGTCTTTGGTTCCATCTGAGATCTCTTAATCTTTCCTACAGTTGGGAGGACAGCTCGCAACAAAACATTACCTAGCAACTAAAATGCCTCAGGTTGGTTTGGGGAAAGCAACAGAAGAGTTGTTATTAATCATGCTGAGATGATGCATTGTGGTTTRAAAAAATTGGAAAGGAAAGGCCAGATTAAATATTGACATTTAGTATATTCCAACTGTGTTAGCTTTCACTTTGGCTGACATGAGATGTATATTCAGTGAAAATGGCAAATAAAAACCCTTGTCTGTGTTCTCCTGGATACAACGAAGTGTAATAAACCCCCCAAACAACAGTGATCAGCTATTTGGGGTTGTTGCAGATGTAGCCTTCAAAATCTGAGAGGCTGAAGAGACTTCCATTCTGGTCCTAAGGGCTACATCAGTTTGAGTGTCAAGAATATAGGATAGATTGTTGTCAGTGGAAACCATTTTATTATAAATAAAAACTTTAATGASCTCACCATGTTAAAAAATTATTTTAACAAACGTATCGTAGTAGTGAAAGACCTGAGACGTAACAGCAGCCTACAATGTGCTCTATTTAAAGAGTAAATTTTGGTGCATTTCCACCCAATGAAAGCCTGACTCTGCTTTAGCCATCTCAGCTCAACAATGATAGCTTCMCAAGGCTAAGTTAGACCTTGATACAACAGATCTCTGTGATCCTCCTGTCATATGCTGAGTTCCACTAAAGATTCTAGAGAAGGGGTGGTGGCATGAGCGGTTATGGAAAATAGGAGTGTAAAATGTGATAGTCTATAACCGTGTAGGAAGTAAATGTGGTCAGCAGTGAGGAAGGTACTGTTGTGTGCTGAGGTATTTTGATGTTAAACCACACTGTTCTGGAACAGTTGGGGAACTTTCCACTTGGCGCTTTCTCTCCGAGGTGGTAATTTGGAACCGATCCGCGCGCTGCGGCGTGGGTAGTGTGAGCAAACAGTGTCACGAGTGGGCACTGGTGGGTGGTTGAAAGCATCATTCACATTTTTTCTTCATATGATCTTCTCTGAGCTGAAATGATGCCAAATCAGTCGGGCTGGTTCTACGGGAGCCATTATTTTCCKGGTGGCAGCTCACCACCGTGTCCATCCTTAGCTGTGTGTGTTACCTGTAGGTGGTGGGCAAGGAGGAGACTTCCACACAGATCTGTGGAAGGACAAGAGGAATTGGAGAAAGGGCTAATATAATCCAGTATTCATTTCTATCACACTTTTAAAGTTAATTCATTAGTGCAAAGATAATTACTTGAGGTATAGCTGTCAATGGCCTTTTAAAAATTAGAGCTCCATGCTAACARAAAATTACTGGTTTTTTACTGGTTTCAGAAAACAAATGTTTTGTCTCTATCAGCCTAATAAACAACTTTAGGTTTGCTACTTCCAATGAATTAACTTGTTCACCTTCTGGCAAGAGCCTGGTTTTACTGCCTCTGTCTGCAAACCCAAAGCCTTTAAGCAGAACAAAAAGAAAAATTATTCCCCRTAGACTTAAGATTGCTGAGGGATGATGCAGGCTTGTGTAAAATTTTGGAGTGATGCATACAATGTTCTTGTCAGGGTGTTTTTAAGCTGTTGCTGTATCCTTGTAAGTAGTTGAAAAATGTCTTTCCTCTGGTAATAGCCATAGTTTGTAGGTAATGGCTTGTCAGAAACACTGATGGTTCATAAAGATTAGCTATGTGAAAATGCCTGCAATGCTTTTTCTTGGTTGTCTGCTACCCAGAGGAACAACAGAGGAACACAAAAGAGGGGCTGGGAGTACATGGTGAGGAAGCAATCAAGGCATTTCTTAAAGAAGTAATAAATCGTAATTCTAAAAGTCCTGAAAATCGACGTGGTAGAGACATGTGAAGAAGCTTCTCAAATCTSAAGCTCACTCCTGGTTCAGGGGCATCTCAGAGAAACCCCCTTACAAGTTGTCATCAAAGATATGTGGTGATAGATCAGGTGTACTRGGATTTTTAAGAAGGGTAGAAAACCAGTTTGATTGCTTTCCCAAAACCTCAGCGTTAAACAAAACGTGTGGCTTTATGTGAAGGAAGTAATWAGAAAATATCTTGTTTGGTATTTGAAGTTGCCACAAAGTTAGTTAACAAATTAAGAAACAATTTGAATTTTGGCCTTTCTGTGCTAACATCAGTGGGAATTGAATGATGTCTTGATGCTCTGAAAGGCAACAGGTCAATCTCAATAAAAGTTTTCTCATGGACCTCTGGACTTCTGTGTAGTCTGATCTGCTGGTGAAAAATTGATCTTGAAGATGGACTGAGAAGCTGAACTTCACAGGAGTGTGAACCACAGAAAAGGTGAGGTGTAAGCTTGCTGAGAAAAAGAGTTTACAGCTAATTCAGTCTTGTCAAAAATTTCTGTCACACTTGGTAAATAATTTTTTTAGGGAAGTATTCCAGTATTTCAGTTTTTAAGTTGTCAAAACATTTCATTTCAGAATTTTTTAAGTTTTAAATTTCACATATTTTTTACAAGACAACATATGTTGGAAAATWTTTAAATACTAAATAAAAAAAGAGATTTTCTTTGTTTGCTATTTACTTAATTCACTATCTTCGGCTGCTTGATTTTTGTTTGAGTTGAAGGGAGCTGAATATTTTTTTTGTAGTCCCATGGTTATGATGCACAGTTGGAACATGACAAATAAGAAGCTTCTCAGGAAAGATCCATCCACCTGGTCTTCAGTGATTTTGTTTTAGGAAAGCCGTGTTAGAGGCTCTTTTATTTCCTCTTCTTTTATCTTCTTCCTGCATTGCTGCTCTAACAGGTTGGGGGAGGAAGGAAGTTTGGCAGCCAGCAGGARTAAGAGTACTTGTCACCACTTTGAGGGGGTTTGGGAGAATGTCTTCAGCAGATTGGAGGGAAGAGTGTAAAGTTCACATCGGCCTAGAGGTATGTGTGAGAGTTGTTGAGTGGTAGATGCCCTTAGAACACCCTGTTGTCAAAATACTCTTGATTCTGGTTTGGTGGGGTTTATGAGTTAGGTGTGGGGTTTTTTGCGGTTGGTTTTTTTGTTTTTTGGGTTGTGTTTTTTTTCCTGTAAACTAAATTCTCCTTGTGGCCCTGTTGTATCTACCATATCTCCTTTTCTGGTTCTCAAAACCTTTCCTCAGTAAAATTGCCTGATTCCCATTTTCCAGCTGTGCAGCTCTGCTGTGAGTTCCCGTGTAGTGCCAAAGAAGAGACCCTTTTGTTTTTCCTACATCCTAAAGGTACCCTTCTGTCTGTCTGCCACCTCACGTGATTGTCACAGCTAGCCTGTGATCACAGAGACCTGGCCCTGGCTTTCCTCTTGTGGCTGCTTGCACCCACAGAGTGTCAGGGAGAATGGGGCATGCCCACCCTCTGCCCTGCTCCCTTTCCTCAGCCTGGCAGGACACCCTGGAGCAGAGTTTTGTTTCCAGCTTAGGCTGTTCAGTGCAGAGTGTTAGCTCTCCACAGAGCTGTGTTCTGGCTGGGACACTCCTTTTTCCTCCTCTTTCCCCTTGTTTTTTTACAAAGCTGCTGTCATTTTATTAAATGTTCAGAAACACTCATAGGAACGTGCTCTTCTTGTTGACATAATTACGAAAATTTTGAGCCTGGACATCCTTGAGTAGGCCAAGTGTTGCAATGGAATCTTGTCAGAATTGTGTCTTCTTTTTATCTTGTCATGGGAGTTTGTCTCAATCGTAGGAACTGAAAGTGGGTAAGTCTCTGCTAAGAACCTCTCCAGGGAGCTTTCATACAGGAGAGAATGAGGGACTTCAGGGCATGAAACTGAGGTATCATCAACCTGTCAGGGTACTGGCACTCAAAAGCAGCTCTCCTTGATTACTGTCTATCAGTGACATCATGCCTTAAAACTGGAGTTGCTGAAAATAATTCCAGTCTTTTAAAATGAAATTGTCCCTTACAAACATGCTACCTTGAGGGACCTAGAGATGAGAACCTGTTTTGTTGGGTTTTTGGCAGCAAATRGAAGCAGGCGAGGACGTGTGTTAGCACTTTGGTGTACAGTGCAATCTGGTAATGTCCAAAACTTGGATACCATTTCTGTTTTGCAGCCAGCATATCCAGCCTTTCTCTAAACAGACATTCTTCTGCTTCAAAATATTGAAAATTTATTTTAATGTGTCACCTGTCAAATCTATGCTGATCCTTTTTTCGACCGGGCATGGCCTCAGTTGAATATGAGATATGAAAACATATTCCTCTCAGGAAAAGCAGTTTGCAGGGCACATTTATTACCTTTGTCTTGTCAGCTCAAGTAGCTGAGGCTTGCTGGGCAAAGGTACTTGGTGGTACTTGGTCCCAGTACCACCAAGCCTGCAGATTTTATTTTAGCTATGCTTCATAGTGAGGGGAGATGTTTTCCCTTTCAAGCTGGATTTCTGTGCCTGCCCATCCCAAATACTGAAAATGGGCTTCTTTCTTCATGCTCTGGCTTGCAGTCAGCTTGGGAATAGTCACCACATTCTTGCCAAACAGAGTCACGTTTCTTTCTAGTTCTGACAAAGGTCCCTGGTTTATTCTGTGTCTCAGATTTGTCAAACATCTCTGGTATCCAGTGCACGTGAGAGGAAAGAACACATGCCTCGCCTTGGTCAGACAATTTTTATAAGTTTCCTCCATTTCAGTTCTTGCTGTTTGCCACTAAGGGTTGTCTGGAAGAAATGGGGACACTTTCTGCCTCTCACCTTCATGATAAAATGTTCCTGTCGTGTTTTTGAATTGCTGGTAGTGATGAACCAGAAACAAATTTGTAATAGAAGTGTGATGTCTGAGCAGTTTCTTTAGCAGAAGCTACAAAGAACTTAGAAAATACACGTATATAGTAAAAGTGAATAAGTCTGTATTATATCTGCGCTAGATTGGCTGAACCCCACAGAAACAAGTATTTCTATTTCATCTGGTAGAGCATGTATTTTAAATTAAATCTGGTGCAAGAAGTGGTTATGGTGGAACCAAATGCAATAGCATGGTTTGAAAGGAGGGCGTGTCCTGAAGCACAAAGGAATGGAGGGAAGAACTGGAGTGCTGTTTTCAGTGTCTGGTTGCTGATCACCAGTGGTAACAGATTTTAAACTGAAATATGCAGTCTATATACAGGTATCAAAGGTAAAAGAATGAACTCAAATATATTCTCTCCTCCTTTGATGTTGTATGATTTAAAATATGTGCTGACATTCAAGATATGAAAGGTAGGACCAGGAAAAAATGAAGTTTTAATGCATAAGGTTTGCTAGCAGTTTTCAAATATTTTGGTCAGTTTTAATACTGAGAAGATTGTTTTAAACACAGTAAACTTTTGAACAGAAGAAAATGACCACGTTTGATTTTACCCCAAATTCATATAATTGTGTACAACAATTAATAGAAATATAAATGAGTGTGTTGAAGGGTGGGATGCAAACATCTGCATGGGGACATGCTGATAGGTTCTGACCAGTGAACTGGTCACAATGTGAGCGTGTCCCACTGCCGGGGCTGACAGACCCCCTTGGAGGAGAGGGGTGTTCTGCCTGAGCTCCATGCTGTCACAGTCTCTCCAGACTGGAACAAGTTTGCATGGAACTGTCTTGGAGTGTGGTATCCAAGTGTGGTATCACTCAAAAGTGTGATTGTACCCATTATGCTGAGAAACCTGATTTAAAATTGATWTGGAGAGTATTTAGGTGGTTGGAATCTGCTCCTCTAGAGATGCCTCATGAAAAGGGAGGAAAATACCTGTTTGTATTTATATTTGAGGCTTTTACAATTGAATAAAGGCAACATTAAAACTTTGAATACTTTTATAGTTGCCAAACCCAAATTTTTACCCTTGTCTCTSTTTCTAAGCAAATACGAACTTACAACAAGCACTGTTGTATCCTCAGGATACTTTTTCCAAGTAGATTGTAGAGCTCAAAAGCAAATGATCTAGAAATGGAAAATGTGGTATATTGGGCAGAGTTTGGGGGATTTTTTTTAAGGCACAGATAGTTGGTTTTGGTGTAACTGATAGTGAAATGAGAGCATGATTAAGGCCAAGAATGAGTCACTTTGGGCAATTCTTAGTTTGCAACCCTCTGCTCAGACCATAAATTGATGTTCTCTTTTATCATGAAACCTTTCCCCCACAACTCTTTGCTCATTTTGGAGCCACCATGTCGTGGAGAATTCATTCATGCTGTTGTTCCTGCAGGATTGTTCCACTTCTCTCTTGCTACTGTTTGTAGGCTTTCATGCTCCTGACTTACTGCAAAYATCTCTTAAGTTTTAGAGCTCTGGCTATGTTTGTGAAGCTCTGGGACAGACAGACTGACTCTCAATTCTTGTTTATGTTTTCACTTTACCCTCTCAAGATCTTTTCTGCTTGGGAAGAGAGCARAGAGGGTGAAAAGATCTCTCTGCCTATTTGCTGGGCAGTGTTTTGTGAGAAGTTTTGTTTGATGGAGGTTTTGTTCATGTTTGACAGTTTGAGAGAAGATCTGGCTGTGTCAATGTGCAGGTAGAGCAGAAGYACTTGTGGGTGACCACAGTATTGCAGTACTGAATGGAAGGTGGGTTCTGTGGTACAATAAGGAGTGAAAAAACATGTGCTGTGAGTGGAAAAGGAGATCTAATACACATAAATGGACTAGAGGAGATAATTGAGCAGACAAATGCCTGGTCCTTCATAAAGAAGATGAAAGGAGAAAGTGTTCAGCAATGAATGTGGGGAGGAGTGTGGAGGGGGAGAACAGTGCTGCAGCATGAAGGCTGCCTCACCTGGAGCCCTGTGCCCCCTTCATCCTCAACATTAGCAGGTAAACTCATGCATATTCATATCAATAGAAATAATAACAATAATGAAAATTGGTAGCAAAATCAAATTAATGTGGTCTCCTGCTGCAGAAATATTTACCCGATGTGTCCTGCCAGTTACAGAGATTGGCATTAAACCTAGACATTACCTCATCTTCCTGGGCAGACAGCCTATTTCTATGCTAAGCAAGTCTGCAGGAGTGAACAACTGAATACCTGCCTGATTAGCTGTGCAGCAGCAGATCCTGGTTAGAAGCGATTTCCCTCAGTGCTTTCTCTCCCTTTTGCTCGCACGCTTGCTCTCTGCAAGGTTTGTCACCGTGCCTTATCAAGCGATGTTTTTCATCTTGAAGGGCACGTTGCAGGGGAGGTTGGCCAGACAGGTGGGCTAGTGTAAATGCTGAACCAAATCAGAAAGGTCAAGAAGAACAGAAGGAAAAAAGTGTGTGTATATATGTGTATCTGCCTCCTCGTCTCTGCATGTGTCGGTGCCAGCTAGGTGAAACTGGATTAATGAGGAAGGGAGAGATAAGTGCTAAGAGGATTGTGCTATAAAAGGAGATTTTTGGGTTTTGAGAATAGATGAGGGTTTCTTTATGAAAACTTTAATTGGCTACCTTAGATCATTTCTTTAGCTTTGTTCCTGGGTGGTAAATCATAAGTTTCCTGCTGGGTGTAAAATCATAGCATAATTATGATAGTTGGCCTGTGTAGAGTGTCTTCTATCACAGACTCCCAGCATGCCGTATATTCCTTAAAAAATTAAGCCTCATAATGTATTTCAGACAAGTAGTCTGACAAGTAGTAATAAAAATAGTAATAGGAAAAAAACAAAGTGGAGGGAAAAAAACCTCCAGCAAAAACAACAGTTGCTTTTGTTGCAACACCTTTAAAAGAGCATCCTTGCATCCACCTGCTTGGCTCCCGCTACTCTTTTTTCCATAGCAAGGTTCAAGGACTCCAGGATACAGTRTCACTGTTACGGATTTGTCCAAGTCCTCACAGTAATGCCTTTGTGAATTCAAGAGCTGCAGATGTCCATAGGTCACTCTCCCCTGGTGTTGGCATGCCAGTATTTTCCCATGTATACATGTATTTCCATTTCAAACCTGCAGGAAGCTGGACACCCCCCTACCTTTGTGCTTTTTCTTGACTTGGCTCCATTGCTTGCATTATCAAGAAAACATGCAGCAAAGTCACAGTGAAATGAAGCCTCTTGTTCTTTGGTTTGATGTTCATAAATCTGAAGCAGTATTTATAGGGTAGATTTCCTGTCTCTTTTCATCAGTGGATGTATTTTTTAAAGGTCAGTCCCCTCAGCTGTTGAAAACGATGAGGAACTTACCTAAYGGAGAAAAGGTTTGGGCTGATTGGCCTCTTCCACCTTCTTCTGTCCTGCCAGGACAGATATGGCTTCTRCCTGAGCTGCTCTACTGGGTGGCCAAACTCTGGAAGTAACTTTTCTCCTCACACTTACTGGTCCTAATTCTGAGAAAGTGTGTGCCAAAACTTGCATCACTCTCCTGGAAATGGTGTGGGGACTGGAGATGTACACTCCAGGACCAATAGGCCCATATAATGGCTGAGTTATTTTTCAGGAGGGACGTTTTCTGTTGGTGAACAGCAGCAAGTTGCTGTCTCCAGAGTGTCTTAAAGGAGGAGAAACACCTTTTAAAGAAAAAAAATCCTTTGTCTTTCAGCTGCATGATTAAAAACACTACAAAAGACACAGAAGTAGACATTGGTTCTCCACCCTCCAGTTATTGGTAGAACTGAATGTTTTCATTTGTAATGCTGTCATTTTCTTTAAGCAGTGCTTAAGATTTCCATCAGAAATGTTAAAGAAAACCACAAAAAGAAGAGGGAATCAAACGTTCAGCCTTGGTTATGAAGATTTTGTTATCATTTCAGAGACAATAGCACCATTTTAAAGTGAGGGTTTAAGAGGCAGTAGTGTAAAAGACATGCCATCAGCAAAAGGAGAGCTGTGCCCTGACATTCCTCAAGAGAACAGTGGGAGGTTATAGGCCTCTGGAGCAGAGAAGGAAAAAGATGTTTGCTTGATCTCAGTAAATTATGTCRAAGCTCTGTATTTCTCCAAAGTATCTGAGGGAGGTCTCTGACCTAATTGTTTTTTCTTTCCTCTGCAGTATAAAAGATAATCAAAGTCTGTTATCAGTCCTGTATTTCCAATACTTCATAGTCAAACAAAGGGCACTCTCCTGTTACAAGTGATTCAAACTAGTTTGATGTAGCCAGAAGACTTCAATTGAACATGTTTCAGACAGGTTATTGAAGCGGTAAAAGACTGGCAAAGTCAGATTGCCCTCTCTATGAAGTAGACTGCAAAATATTTCTGGATGTTAGTTTGTGCCTAAATTATAAAAGTAATTTGGCTTCTTGATTTAAGAATTAAATTTTCCATAGCATTGGGGCCAGCTGGTTTGTTGGAAGATTGAGCTGCCTAACTTATCAGAGTGTACAAGCATTACCTTGTCAGATGGGAAGAGCACTAGTACTCTAAACACGAGTTTGAAGGCGTCATCTCCATAACCCTTGTGCCTGCAGGCAGGAATGACTAACAGAAGATGAAAAAAGTRGCTTATTTCTGAAATAAAGTGGCATTTTCCATTCTGTCATCTGCAGATGAGAAGAATGGACATTGAGTTATGACACTGCTCTCTAAATCTTTCTCAGGGGAAAACAGAGGCGGAACATAATCTTTGGGGTTTTTTTTAAGAATATTTCCTCACTTAAGGCAAAGAAAGAACAGCATTGCTTAAGATGTGACAGAAAATATTATGTTATTTCAGTACTGATGTGCAGTGCCAGCACAACCTGTGCTGCTTTTTGGCCAGTGGTCATCCAGAAGTGAACAATTTTTTTTTCAGTATATTCCAAGYGAAAGTTTTCAGTTTCAGGGCTCAGACAAAAAAATGCATAAGGCACTGGTTGCACATTTCTTTTTGGCATGCACTTTTGCTTCTACTCAAAAATTTGATGCATGTAGAAGTTGTCCTGTGGCTTATCTTTTGACCTGACAATTTACATCTCCATCTAAATTGGACATGTAGCAGGTTGCCAACAGCATGGCATGATTATCAGCAATCTCTGCCTGTGTCAATATGACAAAACAGGGCTGGCACTCTGTAAGTTACTTCCTCTTAAATATCTATCCTTTGTGGCCATGGACTCCTAGATTCATTGACTARATTGTGGCACCTTTGCATTAAGCTGATGTATCCTTTCACCTGATGATTATAAACTCATCAGCCTCCACCCCCTCCCTGAACTGTGATCCCTCTATATTTTCTTGACTTAAATGTTTTCTTTTATTTTACCACTTCCTTCCAAATCCTATGAGTTCACTACATAGTGATATTTACCCTAGGATGTCATGCCATTAAAAAGTAACAGCTATCCTGTTTTACCTTCATAAATAGGTAATATACAATCAATCAATAAATAAGGAACAAATAAATAGAGCTTGGCTTTTTTTTTTAATAGCAGTATCATTAGCAGCTGTCAAATGGATATGCAATGTAGCTTCAATTCCTTAGATTATTGTTTTCATTCACTTATCAGCATTTCAGATCATAGTTTACTTTGGATATTGATAATCTGATTYATCAGTTCCTTATTGTTTTAGTGATAAAACTGCAGCTCCAAAAAAACAAAGTTGTTTGGCACATGACACTATAACACAAAACTAAAGAGTTTCCTTCATGCCTTTTCTAAGAGAAGAGGTTTTTGCATAAGGTTGAATAGCAGGAATTTAAATACTGTCATGTGTTTTGCAGACAGAAGTGGAATAGGCAGAGCTCAGATATGAGAGGAGCCTATTGAGTCTTTGTTTACCATACTCCATCGGTGGCATCCAGATCTCTGGGAGGGCTGCATGGGAAGAGAGTATCCTCAACATCCTAAATTTTCAGCTAATTCCCAGCTGCTGGGGTCCTGGTGTTTGTAGTGGGAGGGTGCACTCTGTGCTCAGCAGTGTTATCTGTGGTCCAGCACAGACAGGGAGCAAGTGTCAGGAGGCTCCTGCAGCTGCATGGAGAGATACTCAGCTGCTCTCCTGGGGGACAGGGAAACTGAGCACTCATCTCCACTGAGCCAGGAGCTCTGGCCGACTTTCATTCTTCACAAAGCTCAAACTGCTTTTTTAACGCAGTGCTGTGTTTACCAGAYGCTGCTAAGCTCTGGAAATTTTCTTCTGATAATCCGGACACTTAAAAGTAAATTAAAATAATATAATAAACTGAGTGCAAAACATTTCTTCACTGTTTTAAATTCCCAAAGAAATAAGAATTTGGTGACAGTCTGTGAACCCTGTGTTCCTATGTACACGTGTGTGTGTGTATGCCTATGTAGACATTCATTTACCTGTTTCTTTGCCTGCTTCACACCCTTCTCAAGTATTTTGGAACCAAGAATTCCCTGAAAGAGGAGCAGGTCTTAGAGATGGGATGGTTTCTTCAAAAGTGAGAAGCAGGTGAAAGAGAGTGCTTGCTAGTGAGCCCATTGGAAGAGCCCCATGCCCAGACAGCACCAGCGTGGGGCAGGAAGGGGATGACAGGGATGCTTCAGCTACTGGAAGAGCTCCTGTTTAGTGCTTGTGTCTTACTGAACCAGAAGGCTCTGGGTCAAATCAGATGTCATTAGTTCAGCTGTTCACAGACTCATGTGGGATTTTAACATGTCCTTTGAAGAACATGTGGGGTGAATGAGTACTGCCATGTTTGTATCTTCAGAGTTGTGTGTTCTCCCATAGCAAAGGAGTGTGAGTAACAGCCTACGTGCCTTGCCTGCACGTTTCATCAGAGCTCTTCAGAAAGGCACAATTGTTGCTGCCTGCAAAAGCTCGAAGGTGCTTCCCCTTCCATATCCATTTATTCTTGTATTTGTGAATCAGCCAGGAAAGGAACTTGCCAAGTTGAATCAGTTGTCAAGGGGCATGTTGTGGTCACCTTTSCTCCAGGAGCTGGACTTGGAACTCAGATTTCTTTAACATAATCTAAAAAGCCTTCAAGGTGGCAATTCATTTCAGTTATTACCAATTAAAGATGGATTTGAATTGGCAATTTAGGAGCAAAACACTGTGTTCTGGCCACGTTGGATTTGGGGGCAGAAGGAGGGGGGAGTGATATGAGAGTCCAAGGGTCCTTTTTTCCTTACTAACACGCTTCAGGTGTAGTTCTGATATAACTGATTTTCAATTCACAACATCTATTGTAGATTTTCTTTTTTGTTCACATTTCTGTATCTTGTTAAAAGCAGAGATTGGATTTTTAAGTATCTCAGATACTGAAGGRCAATAGGTTAAAGTTTTATTAGTAGGGTTTTTTCTTAAGCTTTAAAAATTGGCAGAAAGGATGGCTAAATAAATTATATTACGGTAGTGAAAACAGGGTTTAATTGAAATGGTTTTGCAATATCCTATGTACTTAGATGTTCTAAAGAGGAGACAAAAAATAAGCACTAAGTGCTTTAGCTTTTACTAATCATTAACATAGTGGTTAGTAAGAATTTAGGGGGGTTTAGGGCCTGTTTTTCTTTTTAGTTGCCACATAAGAGAATTCTGAAAGCCCAGTTTAGTTACTGAAACAGGAGTTAGCCTTGGCCATAACCAAAGGTRGGCAGTATTTTTCAAAAGTGGTAAAAATGCAGTACAAAAGAACATGCCTCAGCCTTAGGGAACTTTCATCTGCTAGTGGGCTGCCCAAAATGTTGATTTTATTTTTCTCACTGACTTCTTTCAAGTCTGTTGATTCATTACATTATTTAGTCTATACTTTCTGATCTTTCAAGATGCTATGGAAGGTACCATGAGAGATGCTTAAGAATAGTATAAATAGAATTAAGAGGTGAATGTTGAGTTGGAGGTTAGGTAAGGAGAAGAACATACTTTTCATAAAGTTTTCTGATCTATGGAAAAATTATTAAGTTAATAATTTTCAGAATCTTAAAAGTGCTCATAGATCTCACTCTACTCACAGTGTGTATCTGTCCCCATGTACACACAGATGTATATGGGATGCCCTCTACTACCCTTGCTCAAATAAAACACTGCTTACAAAAAGATTTAATGAATTCCCCAAAGACCAGGGTCATGCGGTTTTGCATCAGTGGAAGATGAAGCTGCTTCCTGTAGTAATTTTTTTCTGGATKGTGCAGTGTTTGAGAGTAGGTAAGAGAGCTTGTGTGATCCTGGGAATGTAGTAAAAAGGCAGAGTGAATAGATACGGCTATGTGCTTGTATTTTGACGGTCATACAAACCTTACACTTGGTATATCTTTAATAAAGAGTCACTTCCAGCCTTCTGAGGTTTCTTGGATCTCATGCCAAGAGCTTTTATGCACTGTGAACTTGTGCAAATCACTGCTCATTGAATGAGTAACAGAGCAGATATACAGACAAATGATAATGTGTTTAATGTGGCAGTTTAACAAGTTTAATTGAAACATCTTATCTTGAAGCTCTTAATATAATTCACAAATAGGAATTTAACTGCCATGAAAACACTTAAAGTGGGGCTGACGTCATATCACCCCCCCTTTTTTAAATGGTGGATGGAGTGATACATAAAGAGGTTGTGTTTTCCTGTGTTCTAGAGGTAATCATCATTAAARTTGGACTCCAGAGCTTTTAACTCTAAAACCATTAGAAAATTACTGTTAGACCATTGGTAATGCATGCACTTACTCGATTCAKCTGTGAACACTGAATTACGTGTTCATACGTGTTATGTAATGTTGAAATCCAGTTACATAAACCTCTAATGCATGAACAGGGGAAGATTGCATAGAGGGAAAGGTGAAATGTCACATCACATTGGCCTGCTACTTTCTAACCTGACTTTTGGCTTGGCACATCCACTTAACTGAAGGGCCACATCTTAAATTTACTCTCAAAATGTCTTTTCTCTGCTTTATACAAAGACAGTGGTGTGTGATCATACATATGAAATTAAAAATGTGTGGCTGGATATGCAATTGGGTTCACACTGCCTTCACTTCAATAGTTTCAGGTTTGAATACCGGATCTTATGACTCCTCTGATGCTGTCTGGAAGTGAAAAAAGTCTCCTGGGGAAAAAAAAAAAAAAAACAACCCAAAGAAAGTATCCACTCAAGTGCAATTGGAAGAAGCCTCCTGTTGGGGAGGGACAAAAACCCTGAAGACAAACACTGCTTCTGAAAACAGAATACAGGTGCCRTTACTGCAGAGGCAAAGTGTTGGGRCTGTAGCCCCATATTTATGTATGTGATGTTTTTAGTGCATGGCTTTCAGAGCACCTTGTGTCTTGCAAATGCTTTTCTTCAGTTTGTTAAATGTATTTTAGGCTCTGGAGGTCTCAGGCACAGGGAAGCAGGGAGTGGAGAGGAATGACTGTTAGAGGTATTAACATTTGCACCTTTTTTTTGCTCTAAGCTGAACATGGAGACCTTACAAATCACTGAGTCTCAGAGTGTTAGAAAGAAAAAAAACATTCATGCTAGCAAAAGTGCAATAAAATTTGATGACTAAAGCAGTAAAATGGTGAATTATTTTTATTGCTGAAGTTCCAGGGAAGGATTGAAGCTGTTTAGCAGACCTTTATATCTTATGTCTTTTCTTTTTTATTTTCTTATCAAAGCAATGCTGCACAAAAATTACGTCACTTGGGCACAGTGACAGAYGTACTAGTCTGCAATCCCCCATGGAATCTGTGATGCATCGTTTTGCTCACTATGATGCAGTCTCTGCCATCATTCCATCCTGGGCAAAAAGCACTTCAGCAGGGAAAGCTGCTACCCACTCATCCTACATGATAAACTTTTTCTTTTCAAAAAAAAACCTCATGGCTTTCATGCAGTGTCATACAGAGCATTTATACTAAAAATGGGTACTCTTTGAAAGTATGAGAGAGTGGCAGTCCAGGAGAGGTAGATGCATCAGGAATGGTGGAGATGATTTCAGGTGCTTTTGTTGCTGACTGACTGGAAGCATTTCCCTTCTCAGAAGGAAAGGGAACAGAATGCCTTAGGAATTTTGTTGCCAGATTTTGTAGTTCTGACAGATTTTGAGTCATAGTAAGACATGTGACTTTAGAGGGGTTCACATCATTGTAARGATCATGCTGCCACATGTCCAGAGGTGTGGCATGTGCACCAGAGATTAGTAAAGCAGGAGAGAGGGGGTAAGAGTCTATAAGACTGTGAGCAGATAAGACCAAACATTTCTTCTCAGATTTTCYAGCTTGAAATGTTTCCCCACATAAATAAACAATGTCTGTCTGTTCTTGATATTTCTTTTCAATTATTAGTTATTTACTGAGAAGATGATAGTAAAAACAGTCATCAGAATGAAATTTTGAAATCACCTGATGGTGGTACTGATACACGTCAATGTTGTATATACAGRAGAACGGCTCAGACTGTATGAAGTCCTTCAAAAGGAGCCAGCAGCTGATAATCCCTCCTGAGTCACTGCAGGGGTAGTGCCAGTGCTTGCTGGTCTTTTCTGAGACCAGACATTTCCTGTAAGGAGTGATGAGGAGGCAGCTCTGGGTGGTTGGTGGTTGGTATCTAATGCCATGGATAATATCTCTTTGCCAGAGAAGTGTTTGATGCCAGTTCAGGATCATCAGCTTCTTCAGAAGCAACATATGTAGGTACCAGCAGGCTGATAGGAACACGCTTGGTTCCTGTGCATTTGAAATTCCTGCTGAGTTCCAGGCCCTTGCAAATCTAAATCAATACACAATATGATATGGATGAGTTGTTTAGAAACATATTTGTTTCTTTGGAAGTGTTCTTAATACTTGAAACCTTAAAGATACAAGTTCCTGTTAGCAAATCAAGGGCTGAAATTCTTCATTATAGTGTTGGAAACAAATCTGAGAAAGGATTTGTTGAGTAAATTGCATCAGGAACAATTCACTAACTACTGGTTAAGACCTTTCAGGTATAAATTAGCTGGGGAAGCTAAGAGGCAGTTCAGCATGGAGTTCCCTTCCCGGGCACTCTTTTTCCAGGAGTAGCAGGGAGCTTCTGGTTGTTGCCAAGTAGAAATGAAACATCAAGCAGTCTCCTGACCTTCATCAGACTCCCCATGTAACTTACTGCACTGCAGCTTTGTTCAGATGGCGCCTGTTAGTAAACAAATGAAATGTTTGGTATTAAGTCGGGGCATGCAAAACGTCTCTTGGAATGCTGAGTTCCTGTTTTTGGTTTCCACTGCTACCTAAGAAGGTAATTGAAGTGCAGTTCTACCCAGTTACCCTGCATGGTAAACTTTGTTTTTMAAAAAAAACCTTGTGGCTTTCATACAATGTCACGCAGAGCATTTATATTAGAAATGGGGACTCTTAGAAAGTATGAGGTAGTGGCAATTGCAGCATCGTATGCCTCCACCTTTAATTCTGCGATGGAGCCTTTGGGACGGGGAAGYTCTGTACCGACAATGAATGCAAATTATTGACACAGTTTATTTTCTGTCACCTCCAACAGTAGATACCAAAGTATTTATCTCGTTAACACTTTACCACCTCTTAATTATATATTGTATTCAGCCTCAGCTTTCTAAAAGAAGGGGAAGTGGGATAGCATCAAACAGTTTTTTGACCGGTTTTGTGATTTCCTTCTTGACRTGCCCTCTTTCTATAAAGAATTTAATGAATTTGCCATGAATGAAGTAGCTTTACCACTTTCCACCCTCCATAAGTTTCTTGAGGTTATTACATTTTCTGTGAGGATTTTTAGAGGGGAAAGGGGTGGGTTAAATGACCTCCCTAGAGAACAGAGTTAAAGTGTTTCTATTCTGTCAGCTATGCATCTTCACAGCCTTTAAACATACAGATTTCAAGCTTGATCTCTGAATTTTTCTGCTTTCTAAAGTTGTTTATTTTTCCAATGCCTTCGAATCCTTCCCTTTTTTTTTTTTGTTTCCTACTCCTAAACTGTTGTTATGTTTTCTCAACCATGACTAAGTCAAATGTCTTCCTTTTGTTTGGAGAATGGTGCTGTTCTAGAAATGCATCTGATGTATATATTATGAAAGCTAAATGGTAGAGAGAGGAAGAGGGGCAAAGTGTGTGTGTATATCATTACAATAATTTACAAAATGCTCTGCTTTGAAAATCTAAACCTTATTCAAATGTAAGTTGTGTAATCTTCTTTTGATTTTTTTTCAAGATCTTATCCTGTACATTTTCTRTTGTACAAATAGAAACTCCCAAAAGAAGTCTAAAGTAGCATTGTGTGTGTGTGTATTAATTTTTTTTTCCATTTAAACAAGCTCTCTTTACAAATTAGAAGTGCCCAGTACATTGTATTAGATCACTGAGAAGCAAGGCAGTGCTTGTTTGGTATTAGAGAGAAAACACAACAAAACAAAACAAAACAAAAAAATAAAACACCAAACAAACAGAAAAAGCTTCATTAAAGCCACATCTCGGGTTTGGGTTGCTTAGCAGATAAAACTATTGTTGGTGCTATATGGAGAGGAGGAAAGCAGCACAGGTCTGTGTTACCTGTCCGTGGGCTGTTGGACCCTCTGATTTAGCAGCTGCAGCTGAATTATGTCTGTTGCAACACATGCTCGTATCCTAATGTGTCTGTCTTTTCTGTAAGGCTAATTCTGTCTGGTTTTGGAACTAGAAAAAGGACAAAAGATATTAAAGCTTGCAATATCATGTTTTTAATCCTGCTTTTAATATTTTCCCAGGCAGCTACTTGCTTTGTATTGAATTTAAACTACTTGGATTTTTATTTTGTTAYTAATCTCTGTATATTTCTTCCAGGGATTTTTGCTGTTGCATTGCAATGTAGTTGCAGCACCACAAAATCCAGTTATTTCTGTTAATATAATTTTTGTCTATGTAATGCATTATGTTTTTCTATTTGTTCATCTTTTATGTCCTCACAGCTACCTATACTGGGCTCTGTTCAGATATATCTTGGAGATTTGTTCTAAGGTGGTTACTCTTGATAACATCCTCACCCATTCCTAGGACAYGGGTATTTTCAGGCAGCATGGTGGAGACAGGGAAAAGCTGTGGTTTAAGTACTTCATCTCCTTTTAGCTGAGAGAGGATGTTTTGAGTTTTTCTTTCCGCTGCATGTTAAAGCAAATTTGAGGCTTGTCTGTGTTTCAAGGCTGGACAAATAAGTAGGGAGCTGTAAAGGTTTTTCTAACCCTCCTTCCTGCTGAACCAAGCAGAAATTCTGTAACAAACAGAATCGGAACCATTATTTTGAATAGTGATGTTAATWGTACTTCATCATCCATTACCTAACCAGGGCATGCTTTATTTTGTTCACTATAAATTATCATTCAGATTTAGTTAACCTAGGAATGCAGAATAGTGACATCAAATACTTGGTTAATTTGAATATCTTAGGATTCAGCAAACCAACCTTTAAATATCAATAACAGAATGTTGGAATGGCTGCAGCATTCTTTTGGCATCGTATWATTTTTATAGACTTGATTGTTCATATTATTGCCTTTTCTGTATAGTTCTTCTCATTTGCTCCCAGGAGAAATTTTAAGTTGAAATTGTAGCGCGAGCAATATTTTCAAGTACTTCAAATGGTAGAGAAATARAAGTATTCCACAAAAAGTTTTGTTTTTTAAAATTTGTATATCTAAAAGAAAAGCATACTCACAGTTAAATAGCAGTGTATATCCTTCAGGAGTTTTGAAAGGTTCTTTCACTCCACACAGTCAAAAGCCCTTTTGGTAACCAGCAACTCTTCCATGATGTGGAACAGATCCCCTACTTCCTTTGCCAAAGAAGACATTATTTTACATTTACATTATTTGCTTTCTTGCAGTTAATGTGGTATTAAAGCCTTCTCTTGTACTTCAGCACAGTGCTCAAATACTGACTGGGTTATAAGATTGGATGGTCATTCTTGCAGTGATTAGTCCACTTGAATTCTTGCATTGTGTCCATTATCCTTGCACCTCATTGCCTGTCTGAGAATCTCTGCCCATCAAAGAACTGATATTTTAATGGGATGGATTGCAGAAGTTTATTTTGCTCTRTTTGCTGAAATGCTGCCTGTGAGATTGGACCTACGTGGTCTTGSTGGGCTGTGCAGTACTTAGGTGGCAGCCCATCATCACCTGGCCCCTTGCCAGTCCTGAAGGACGTGATAGCTTTGCTGGTTCTCATCTTGTAAAGGCTTTGTGCTTCACTGGTAATAGCTGCTGTGTCAGGCCCATTCTGGCAGATCTGCTGGCAGATTAATTATTGTTGGATGTGTATGATTTCAGGGGCAAAAAATCCCCTGTCAAGTGCTAACTGTATGAAGAATTTCAGCAAATAATTTCTCATCTTCAAGTGAAATACTTTTGTTGGCCTAGTGTGGTTTGTGCTGAGCCAATGATAATTTTTTTTGCTTGCTCCTCACACTATCTTTTCTTAGTGTAAATTGGAACATTTTGGAAAAAGGATAGATTAATACTTAKTCCTCGCAGAGTGCTACAGAAGTGTAATTGACATCTATCTTTTTTAACATTAAATGCTCTCTGGATGTCTCAAGTATTTGTCAAGTTCCAACTCAAGCTGAAACTTAAACCTGAAATTTAGTCCAAGGTTGCAAGTTTTCTGATGTTTGTTTTCATGCAGTGTGTCCATAGCTCATTCAGTCCTGCATTTACTGCAGTAATTTTACTGCCTTTATTAAGATTTCGGATTCTCTGTTTTTTCAATATGATTGATTTACTATCTTTCATTATACTTGTTTGGGTAGCTGAGTCTTCCATTAGAAAACAATGGAAATTTTTTTTGCATTAWGGCAAAAGCAAGGAAAGGCTGCAAAAGCAATGAGAATCTCAGAAAATAACTTTGTTTTGATTTTGGAAGAGAGTATGTGGAATTACAGCTGCAGGAGGAGTCTGAGAAGAGTCTCAGACAAATTAGAATTTTCTCAAAACATCTTCTGTTTCTATCCACCTTCTCATCTAACTAAAATTCACTTTCATGTTTCAACTACTTCTGTGTACTTTCTCTTGCCCTGACAAACACAGTCTTGCTCATATCCATGGCAAATTCTCCTGCAAAGATTGTTGTCCCAGCTTGTCACTGAAGTTGGTGATGAATGTTGGCATCACTGGTTGATCAGAGACAGGAGCTGATATTTCAGTGAGAAATGAGATGTGATAGGTAGGAAATGAATCGGTCTTGAAGGCAAAAGCAAGCAATTTATGTGCTGGTGTTTTGTTATGGAGGAAGAGGAATTCATGGRAGGATTAGAAGAAGAGTGACASAAGCAAACWTTCCTTAGCTTTGTCCTTTCAGCAYCAATGCTCTTTTTTKGAAGCCTCTTTGCAGGGGCACATCCTCTGAGCACTACAGGAACCTTCCTTCTCAGAAGTCTCCCTTGCTGTTGTGTCTGCAGAAGCTTGGCAGTGATCAGGTATTCTTCTAGGGTATTCTTCTGACTTACATCACTGGATGGTTTCCTCGCATTCTTGCTCTCTTTCAGTGTTCATCTTGTGTCTTCTCAGAGACTGCAGGGCTTACCCAGCTGGAGAAAGGAGGTTTTGCTCGCAGCCCTCTCTGCAGCAAGGCTTATTCATCAGACTTTGYATACTGGCAAAACTGGCATACTTACCCCTTATCTAACAAGCAGCCTCTCCAGTCCTTTGCCTACGTGTTTGCCTAGGGATCCAGCCTTAAAATTACCTGGATGGCCTCCTACATAAATCTTGCCCCAGTCAAGCAGTCCTTGCCAAGCCTGTGCTTGGCAATTTGTTGGTCTGGACCTCCCTTTTCTGATCAGTCTCTGCTGCCTCTTTGTTGGCTATAACCCCTGCAGTACAGCCATCTGTCCAGCTCGATGATACTTTTTTACGTGCAAATCCCCCTTCATCCCTGGTGAGTCATGTAAATCATTTAGCACCCTGCTTGTGTACAGCTCTTTCCTAAGTGCATAAAGAAGGACAAAAGATAGAGATTTCAGCACATAGTAGAGTCAGAGGATGCAGGAGGAGATGTTATGCAGTGAGGCAGGGTGAATAGATTATGAATAAGGAACACTGGAGTCCTGCACTCACACAGTCAACCTCAACTACCTGTGTGGCAGATTAAGAGGAATCAGGAAAAATAGAGCCTTTTCCCCCTGCAGAGCCCCTTCTGCCTTGAAAGGATTTCTTTAGCTGTCATCTTTTCCAGATTATTTCAGCAATGCCATCATTTGTCATCAGTACTGAGGTATGTACGGCATGGTGGCCATTGGGCTGACTCCTTGCAGAAGAACATGGGTGTTAGTGCAGTGATCTCGTCAAGCTCTGGTGGCTTAGGTACCATAAGGCACAGATAGCTCAGGGATTGCCTCTGTGCCTGAGCTGGGCTGCCCTTTCCCTCAGATTGCACCAGTGTCCCAAAGAGCTTATGCTGAGCAGGAGCTGATAAGCCCTGACAGCCCAGCATGATCCATGTGGTGTGCTCCACCTTTTCCCAGTGTGAGTTTAGTGGGAGCCTCTTTCTTGGGTACGAGAGCCACGGAGTGTCATGCTCCCACTGAGAGCTCGTCCTGTTGTTGGAGAAGTGATGAAGCCCATGTCATACTTTCCTTCACTATGGCTGAGACTGAGATGAATCTTCTTTCTGGAACACCCTTGGCTCAATAAAACAGCTGGATGGGAATGAAAATGAAAATCCCCCCTAATGAAAATCTGCCTTAATTGTCCATGAGTGAATCATTACAGTTTTAGAGGAATGTTTAAGAAAAAAAAAAGAAAAAATGCTCCATATTGAGCTTCAGCTTGATTTCTAATCATGATTGGCTTAAACCCAGAAGTCAGACACTTAATATTCTTGCTGAATTTTTAACTGTTGCAACTCTGGACAGCCTTTTGATCTGTACAGATGTCATCATACGCTTTGTGAAATTCTTACCCTCGACAGCCTTCAGCAGCCAGTTCTACCGTCATCTGCATATTGCAGGGAAAAGTGTTTCCTTTCATGAAAGTAGTCAGTAGTATTTCTCAAGGCCCAGTAAGCCTTGTTTTAGTTTACATTTGATCAAGTTGTAGATTGCCCAGTGTCAGGCTTTGTAGAGATTGCAGAGCCCTAGAATGCTGTGGCTCTGTGCACCTAGAATAAAGACACATGCTTTATGGTATTTTTCGTGCCCAAAATAGCAAACAAATACTAATCCTCACAACATATGGAAAGGCATCTGTTTTGAATCTGTGAAGCTGAGGAAGGGCAGGGGGAATTCGCAGAACCTGGAAGAGAGTTCCACCTTTCAGCTAGAGTTGGTGGTCTGTTAAATGATGTGGCCAGATTTCAAATCAGACGACTCTTTAAAACCATGTGAAACACCTGACTCAAGCTATTGCACAGAGGAATGGTTTTAAAATTATTACTGAGCTAYTGAATATCTTAGATGAACAAAAGTACATGGTTGGAAGTAAAATTGATTCAAAGAATTAAGTCAAGAGAAAGTCCCTAACCTACCAAGATGTTACGGACATCCTATTGTTTCACATTAATCAGCACAGAAGAAGGCACRTTCTTCAGCTTTGTTAGAGGAGAAAAGCATTGGTGTAGATATTCCTCCTAACTTCCATGATTCTTTAAGCACCTATGACGCACTTCGTCATTTTTGGCTTAAAATGTTGTAAACAATAAGCCTTGAAACATTTTTGTTGACAGCATAGCATGGAATGGAATAAAATCTGTTGTATCAGAGAGATCCTAGTATGGTATGTGTGGATGTTAAMCTAAACTATATATGACATAAACTCTCTTCTTACTAGGTGGTTGAATCATTGCCTAAGATATGCTAAAATTTTTTTGGTTCTTCATGGGCAAAATTAAATCTTATATCAACTAGAGTTACAATTATGCTACAGAATTAATCTGATACTGTTAAATCTTAAGTTATGGCMTGCTTAATTTTGTCTGTGTAGCTCAGGCTAAAAGGAGTTGCAGTTGTGTTATTAGAGCTAAAGCTATGTGCTGAGTTAGGACATGATCTGTGCCTGGGAAGCATGGCTAGRTCCTGTGGGAAGGCTAGGAAGCAGAATAGTCCTTAAATACTCCTTTGACTAGAGCCTAATTTTCATAGATGGAATATGTTTTACTGAGCATTTTGGACAGCTTTACACTTGAGATACTGTTTTCCTTCTTTTATACTTCTTGAATATTGAGGAARCTTTTATCTTTCGTTTCCTGGCTGAAGGTAACTTTAGATGACGCTGTGAATATAGTGCGTGCCAATCTCTAATGAAATTTCCAAGTGCAATTTGTGTTAGGCACACTGCTTTGACCTTTCTGTTTTGTTTTTGTATGAGRTGTGCAACAGCAGAGTCTAATCTTCCTCTTTCTAAAGTCAGAGCTTGTTTGGTGAGGTTTTCAAAATATTCCAATCTGATAAATATATCTGGCAAGATTTACGAACCTGTTACTATTCCTTAAATTATCTTAATACATCCCATCATCTTGATAATTATGCTTACACAATATCGTGTTGGCCATTAATTTGATTTCATATCTTACTACACACAGTCTTTGAAAAGTTTTATGCAACACAGGCGTTCGTGTGCTTTTATCTGTAGCGCTGAGCTGCTTACATGAAAATTGCTTTCGGCTTTATCAGTTCCTGGTAGGGCATGACAAGTCTGTATGTGACGCCGTGTTCCGTCCTACCTCTGCCTCATCCTCACTCCTCTGTAGCRCAGGGCAGAGCTGGGACTCTTCAGGAAATATTAAAGAGGGTAGCACGTTCCTCTGAGGACTGCTGCGTGCAGCGAATTGTTGGTAACTGTCAGCTTCAAACAGCGCATGGAGTATTTTAGTGAACAAATACTAATCACCAGCAGAATGCAGGCTCTGTAAAGCAGACAGCAGCATTTATTTGACCTGGTATAAGTTTAATGTAAAGGCCTGGGTTGAAAATATTTTCATACAGGCACAATCTTACCCCTGTTTTGCTGTTAAATATTTACATGTATGCAAGACTTTGACCTGGTAGTATGTATCTCAGCAGGCACATATAAATAGATTCCATGCAGTGATTTATCAGTCTATACAGTCTTTTATTGCATGAGCATACACTATGTAAGTAACACATCTGCCTGACTTTGGAGCTTGGGCCTGGCACCATCCCAGTTCTTACAAATGGTTACAGGGTCCAGTAAACTAACAATTTATCTGGTGTCTCCACAGTGGAAAGTTCTCTGAGCCTGATCAGTGACTGACTCAGCTGCTAGTGAAGCAAAAACATCTTTCAAAAGCCTTGCTAAGCTGTGCTCAAACARCAGACTCATCTCTGCAGCTGGGGCAGAGCAACTGTCAGCTCTGCAGAAGCTGCTCCTGGAAACCACTGCATCCTTCCCTCCAGCCCTGACCAGCCCAGCTCTCGGACGGTGAGGGGGCAGGACCTGTGACAAAGATGGCCCAAAGTAAAAACATCTGCCTGAGCTTCAGGAATGGTTATCAACACCAGTACAAGGCAGTAGTTGCCTCACACATGTTTTGTAGGGGCGCAAGCCCTTCTCAACTGAGCCCCTCYGGTTTGCTCACTGCAGGACAGGTGGATGAARGGTTGGACTAGATCCCCCTGCTCCTTCCTAGTCCCTTCTCCCTGCTGAAGCTGGRCCCTGCTGTTGGGAGCWGGGCTGACATGTGTCCATTGCCTCATTTTAAGGACAACATCTGTGTTTCCCTCTAACCATTTCAAAGTCTGGTCACTTAAATGAGGAAGACCAGGCTTGCTAACTTTCTGCTTTGTGGTCATTATCTAGSGGTGTGTTGGGCCAGGGAAACTGCCTTTAGGAAAGCTTAATGCAGTTTTAATGGCAGATGTGCTCCATTCCCCAAAGTGTTTTTTTTTTCTGTTTGTTTTTTTCTGGTATGTGTGGAACAGATTTTAAACTGAATGAACAAAAGCAATGCAGAGGTTAGCAGGTCTGAGAGGAATCCTGCGTATATTAAAAACAAATGGGAAATAAGACATTGACCAAAATCTAGAAAAATATGGACTACAAGTCTCCTGTGAGTTGCCTGGCTGGCTTTCCACCTCTAAATTATTTCCATGCAGCAAGTTAACCAGGGATAGACCTAACAGGCATTGAGAGTTGCCAGGAATTCTTTGTGTGATTGTAACTATTTTTAATTTCCATCTTAGAAAAAAGTGTGCTTTTTATTGTTAACAGTTTTTTGGCATGCTAGCAGCTTTACAGAGATGAGGACTATGAAAAGGATATACCTGTCTGTGTCTAATAGAGATAAACAGACCCTTTTCCTGCGGGAAAAGCACCGTTCTTATTCTTTCGTGGTGATATGCCAAATGGGCTGGATGAGAAGAACTTCCCTGCCCTGTTTGCTCCTGTCTCTGGTGTGGCTCTCACCAGCAGGCTCAGCTGCTCTTGGCTAGAGGTGCTCCAGTGCTTGCAGCAATGATGCCCTGACAAAACACTGTTGACTTAAATCAGACCAGCCTCCTCCCTTTTGTCAAAACAAAACTTTCAAGCGAGAAGTAAGTCTGATTGCTTTAATCTCTTTGTGTCTTCCTCTTTGCCTTCCCTTTTAAATTAAAGTGCACATCTCCATGTTCTGTCTTACTTGGAAATCTGAAGGAGTGGTGGGGGGGAGTGGAGAAATAATGATGAAGGAAGAGATAAATGTAGCAAAGGTGGAAGTGATAGTTTATTCATGGCGTTACATCTCTGTTATCTTGATCTGGCCTACTTGAAGACTGTTTTTTTTCCCCATCCAGGCTCCTTTGATGAGTGTTGATGGTTCTCTCCCACTGCCGTGGCCGCAGCCTGATCCTCTCGCCCCACTTCCCTCACAGTCAACATCCACAGGATGTATATTATAATTTGTGTGGATGGAAGCAGAAGCAGCAAAAAATAACCTTCCCTGGCATAGTAGGCAAACCATCCATCTGTTTTCCACCAGCTCCCACATCTCCTGTTTCTGAAGTTGCTGCACCTATTTTGCAGCTGACTGCCAGGCTCCAGCTATCGTGCTGGAACCAACAAGTCAGAGATTCTCTTCCACTTTTTATTACCTTTCCTTCTGGGAATGGTTCCATAAACCAAACATAGTTCTGGAGTTCTGCTGATTTTAATTATTACCCTTTGATTTAGAGACGTATGAGATTTATGTTCTTTTGTTCGGTTCAGAGACTTTCAAAGGGAAGCCAATGCGAAGATAGCTTTCCATTCCTGCTGCCAATTTTCTCATGCTGTTGAGGAATTCATTTAAGCTTAGTTTTTAGGCAGGGTTTGTTGTGGCTTTTTCACCTCTCTGGTAYGGCTCACACCAACTGTTAAAGTCATGAGCCAGTCTGTCAAAAYCATGATCAGCTTAAAGATCATGAGCCTTTGATAAACAGGTTATTTTCTTGAGTCTTTGTAGCCCACTCGGGCTTTTCAGGGTCTTCTGTGTAAGCTTTGCTGGAGGCCTTCTTTAATGTCAGCTGATTCCAAGGTAATCAGTTTTCAAAAGTTATGACTTCAAATAGAGGATCATGAGACTTACAATAAAATTTCAAGGGTTGGCAATGCTGAGTCTCTTATCCTAGAAGCTTTACAGTATTTTAATTGCTATCGTGAGACATTTAGAGCGGCGCTCCCTTCCCCCCCAGCCGCCTCATTTGAAGCAGCTCATGCAGCTTGCAACATGGCTCTGTCAAGGTTCACAGAGACTCCAGCTTCTTTCCTATGTGACCCAGACGTTCTGTCCCCTGAAATGTGCCAGACGGACAAGAGGTTACTTTGAGAAATAGTTCACACTTTTCCCAGACTCTGCTGCTCAGCCTCTCTTACAAATGTGTAGCTGAGGTAATGTCACTGTAGATAGTATTTGTACRTCTTTTCCAGAAGCTGAATGCCTAAGCTAATAAAATCAAAAAACTGTCACAAACTCATTTTTCCCCCCATGTTTTTTCTGTCAGTGCTTTAGGAGCATTAATTTGGGCTGTTTCACAGTGTAGAACTGACTTTTTTCCTTTGACTGAAGCAGAACCAAAGGACTTCCCTGCCAGTGTACAAAGAATTGGCTGGAAGGTTTTCTGACAGGAAAGACAGGAAGGTACTTTTTTTTTTTTTTCTTTTTTTACAGCTGAGCATGGTTGTGTTTCCACTCACTTGCATTGAAAATAGTGTTAGTTACTGCACAAATACCATTTCAAATAACGCTGTTCTGTTTTAAGGCACTTCTCATTGCCCTTCTCAAACAGTAGTAAAATGTTTTCTTTCCACTTCTCTTTTCCTCAGTTGCAATGTGGCAATAGAGACTGCATGATTGATTGCTCTTTGCATGGTGTTTTCTGACTAGGTTAAAGATTTACAATGGAACAAGGTATTCTGCTGTAGTTAATTGCCATGTGCTTTCTGTGGATTGGGTTGGAGTCAAGGGTAGTTGAACCTACAGAAAGCTCTTAGGAAAACCAAGGAAGCACAAGAGCTGCAGTGCAGTGCCTACCTGAAGATCTTTTCCTAGATGGAGGTAGAACTGGAGATGAATCAGGTTATTCCAAGTTCCTTGGATCTCCTGCATACCCCAGCAGAGCCTCACATGGGGAGTCACTGCTTGCCCCAAATAATGTGTCTTGTTCTTGCTTGGTGGAAGTTGCTGCTTAGAGCAGGTACAGGTGTCAGCAGAGCCTTTTGTATCCTGACAGGGATGCTTGGGGAGGCCCAAGGTTGAGTGTTTTCTTTAAAGCTGGCAGAGGCAGTTTTCCTTGCTCAGGTAAGTGCTCTCCGTTTTGGAAGGGGATTTTGTAAGCCTTCTCTGATCAGCCTTTGCTTCTCCCCCACTCCCCCCCTTGAGTAATTTAATTTCTGCTTAAAGGAAAAACRTTTTCAAATTCTTCTTTCTGAGTTTGTTAGTGATTTATTGTTCTTATTGAAAACTTAGCACCTTTTACATGCACTGCAATTAGAAACAGGAACAGAAACTCTCTGGAGATTGGAGTGCTGTGCAATGGTAAAAAAAACCTGTGAAACAGAGCAAGGTAGAACAGAAAACAAGTCATAAGATGGCCAGGCAACCTACAGCTGCACAGAAGTCTTCAATCTTTGCCTCAACGTGTTGAAATGAAAAAAATAAAGCAAAACAAAAGCAAAAATAGAAGACAAGGAACAGAGCGAGGGAAAGAAACAGAGATAGAAAGCAAAGATTTTCTCACTGACTGCCTGACCACTTATGCCAGARTCTGCCACCTGATCCAACCCCTGACTTTCACCCTGCCCCGAGTCCAGCACCATACCAAGATCTACAATCTTACACAGAAGAGTGGATTTGTACACAGCCAAAGCAATGATTTTCCCAGTGGCACTCCATACTGCATAAACAGATGTCTCCTTTGTTAGTCATTCCTTATGTATCCTTGGTGGGATGGTCCTGGCTGAAGAACAGTGTTAATACCTTCCCAGTGACTCCTGCTTASCCCAGCTGGAGGTGGAGTTGAAATGGCAAGCAGATGTACACCTGCTCTTCCCCAGCATATCCTGTTTTTTCAGAGATTTAATCTAAGGCACAGTTTTCACTTGGTGTGAATGTGAGACATCCTGCACCAGCAACAGGGAATGTTTGGCTTTGATTTAATTTATCCAGACTCTGTGATAGACTTGTCTCAGGGGCAGGGAGGCACTGGGGCTTGCATCACCAGCTCTCTTGGTTAGACATTTCTCCTCAAGGACTCTTCTCCCAAGCAATGGGTTATAAGCCCATCACTTTTAGTAAAGATGGCAAAGACTAGAATAAGTTTAATTTTATACAAATTCAGTGCTTCTTGGATGAATTGTCAGTTTGGTGAAGCACCAGGTACCTCAGTGCTATAAAGAAACACAATTTATTTTTAATTCAAATTTCATTCTTTTTAAATACTTCAAGTTGATTTTTCTGTCTCCTTTTTTATTTTTGTGTTTTTTTAAGTTGGAAGCTGCCTCATCACATTGTATATGCTGCTGTGGTGGCATCTCTTAGCTAAGCTCAAGGGGATTTTTAGAGGTTGCTGCCTCCTGAGAGTGTAACTCAGAAAGACGGTGGCTTCCTTGGCAAAATCAGCGCCAGAGCCTTCTGGCTCTGCATCTGCCTGCCACYACCGAGGTGTTGGCAGAAGGGCTGCTGGCAAGGCCGAGCTGCTGAGCCATYGCTGGGGAGATGTGTCTGGAAAAACAGCTCTGCAGGAAAAAACAAGCTGGRTAGTGTTATTCTGGACCAACTGAACGATGTGTTTTGTGGGATGGTGGCACAAAGAGCTGTGGTGGCTGGCTGTGGTGGGAGTCCRCGTGAGGGGCACCCTTGGAACCTCAGCTCGTGGTGGTGTCAAACACCACAGGCTGCTCAGAGGTCTGAGCTGGTGTAAGTACTGACAGTGGGAGTGTGTTATGGAAATACCTCCAACCAACCAAGACACAATTACAGGCTGCTGTGACTTCCACCAGTTGTCACGTATTCCCCAAGTTAAAGTTTCCACGTTAAAATGCGTAAATGTTAAATTAATCAGACTGATTACTGAGTTCATTTTCAGAATGTTGGTATTTGTGGATTGCTGATTCATCTGGGAGATGCAATGCAGCAGGGAGTGTGGATATGTCCGCTGGAAGAGGAGGCATTTCATTTGTGTCCTTTAAAGCCTTTCTTCTCTTCAAATACATAACAAAAACACTCTCTGAAAGGTGTTCAGTGGGGGTTAAAAGCAGAAGATGTGTTTATGCTGCAGGTTGTTAAATGTATTTACAGCCTTTTTTTGGAGCTCAGTGGGAACTGTGCTGTTGTTTATTGGTCTGCTTCAACAGCTGCTGGCTGAAATTAAAGGAAATCCATTGCCTTGATTTGCAAAAACATTATAGATTGCTTGTGCTATGATGAGATATGAGAGGCAATTTGAGTGAAGCCCAACATGTGCAGCGTGTCATGAGAAAACATGTAGTTTGCAATATTCAGATAATCAATATGAATGGATTTGCAGGTTCTTAAGATATAAAAATAGTTTTGTTTGAACTGATTTCCTGATTTTCTTTGGTATTTCTCAGGCCTGACCAAAGGGACTGAAGACTCTGGTTCCACATTTGAGTCAGAGGTGGTGACTTCAGCTTGTGCTGTCCAGCCACTCTTTCCTGTCCTGAGCTGTGCAAATGCAGGTGTTTTCCACTACAGTCAAGTATTTCTGGGAACTTATTTGTCAGAAAAATAATTAGGAAAAAAGCAAAGGGCATTAGAGCCAGTGCTGATTAGTCCACRTACCCAGTTTAAGCAGACACTTCTCCACATTCCTGTTTTTCTGGCAGCTTGCAGTTCTCAGTTCTTTCAGGTCCATCTTTGAAAGAAAGATATGAAGGTGAGAAAGAAACCTGTGTATGCAAGTCCCTCTGACCACTGGGAGTGTGCAATATGGGTAGCCCTATGAAAGTAGAAAGACCTGCTCCCAAACACCTGCTTATGTTAGCTCATGGCAGCAGTCAACCTTTGACACTTGGTCCACTTCTTTTCTGTTCACTGGAAGCCTTGCTGCTGGGAGCCTTGCTCTCTTTTTTCATTTCTTTCCTCTGAAGTGGCCGGAGAGGCCACGTCTGAAAGGACAGTCCTTGCAGTTATTGACAGGTGCAGCTTTTGTCTCATCCAGGATGTTCCTGCTCAGTCTTCTGACTGTAGTGACAAGGTCRTGGCACACAACATTTCTGAACAATGAAGAATGTTGAATAAATAAAAGCACATAACAAGAAATGAAATTTGTAGGTCAGACAGGCAGCTAGCCAGATTATAATGTGTGTGAGAATGTGTGTGTAATTMTGTTGTTTCAAAAGTAGAGCAGGGACTTTCCTTGCATCATGTTTAATTTTATTTTCCACATAAAAATATATTGTTGGAATTCACTCAGCATTTACTGTTTCATGTAAGGATRTATCAACTATCAGACAATGGAAGTCTTTTGCTGCTGTGTTTGGTACTGATCCTCATCAACTGTGTTTGGTTTTAGTTCCCTCCCTTCAAGAGACAAAACTGAAGGGGAGAAAGTTCTGAATTATAAGAGATTTCAAATAGGTATCCACAGAGAAAAGATTGGAAAAAAAGGAGATCAGAAAGGACAGAAGTCTTTGCTATGAAAAATGTCAGTATTTAAGTATCAGCAATCAATGTCTTGCCATAATTTCTAGAGGATGCAAAGAAATCAGTTTAATGTGTCACAGAGCTGATTTTGGCCAAAAGTCTGTTAAATCTTTCCATTACTGAGCTRAAACATCATCAGTGGCCGCCTGAGTGTTACTCAGTGCAGTATCCTCACAAGAGGAGAGAACAGCTTAGACAACCATCAGCCATGGGCAATGTGCGTGTGCTTGTTCTTACCTTAGACTAGGAGGGTCAGCCTAGTAAATATGTGAATTCTTCAGCCCCATATTTCTATGTTTTTATGCATGAATAAAAAAAACCCTACAGCACCCTGTGGCTAACCCAGAGRACTTTGTTAGATCACTGTCTGCTCTCTGTGTCTAATTTTATCTCTGTCTGCGCTTGGTCTTGCTCTCTACCTCCGGCCACATGTTCTTGCCCACTTCCTTGTGACAGTTCTCCTACAGCTGTGTGGTGACCTAGACTGTAGTGCTGACCCAACAGGAAAGCAGCCCAGTAAGAGATTAGTTTACTGCAATTTATTCAACTTATGTAGCCATTCTGTAGATGAAATGTAAACATTTATAGGGACGGTAGGTAATACTTACATACTCTGTCAGGAATGTTGATTAATGGATAATGCAACTTACAGGATGGGGTCTTCTGAAATTTTCTTCAGGTCAAGTAATGGTTTGGAGAAGTCATTTAAATATTTTATCCTGTTTCCTTGTCTGCAAAATAAAAATATTTGTCTAATTTGCAAGAACTGTTGTACAGCGCTTAGAATCAAGAGTGGGTGAAAGGCTGGAAATACTATATTTTTTAAAGGTCAAAATAGAATTATTTGATAATTGTGGTACAATGTTAACTTGAGCTGACACAATTTTTATCTCTATATGCCAAAATAATTTGTCTCCTGTGAATGTAATTAGTAGAGTCAAAGTATCAACTCAAAGAGGAATTTCTTAGACATTTATTATATTTAATGCAGCCTGTATTTTCTTATTTTTTTTCTCACTCTCTCATTAAGCCTCTCAGAGGCTTAATATTTTCCCAACTGTTTTTGCCTGCACTCTGGAGCAGTTTTTGGTCAAAATGCATTGAATGCTGCAGAAAGGTTGCAAAGATTTGAACATTTGAACAAAGTGCAAGCTGCAGTCAGGAGACTGTGATCGTGACTGTCTTTCTTCTGCCCAGGGAACTGGAGAGTTCAGAGCTGCATGAGCTGTAAACACACTGTGTCATCCCTCCTTAGGCTCTAACAACAACATGTAAGCCCTGATTGGCGGTCTTGGCACATTTTCCTGAAATCTCCCTGGTGTAGAACCTACCAAGGCAAAGGAGTAAACACCTTTTGATCCTGCATAGCTGCAATGGGAACAAAAGTCTGGAACACAAACACGAGTTCAGGTCGGTTTTAGGAGCAGCACTTGGCAGCCCGTGGGGAAGAGTGTTGTGCTTGTCCCTGGAGCCAGGGACTGAGTGCAGGTAGGATGTGTCCTGTGTAGGGTCTGATGAAGTGTAGGCTTCCTCCTGAGCTGCTGGAGCATTTAGATATGGATGGCTGAGTACAGTCACCGAGGGGTTGTGGTGACAAAGGAGTCTTGACCCTTGTACATTAACRCTGGTGTCAAGTGCAGCTGTAAATATCGAGCAGCTTCCAGTGGCTACCTGTCCTCTGCCTGTGCACTCTGTCTCTGGTTTGGCCAGCACAGTGCTGACACTCTGGATTACAGCTGGAGGCTGACGCTGAAATTTCGCTGTTTGATTCTTCCTGAAGCTAATAACCAATTTATGGTGTATTGTCATTGCTGGATTACAGTTACCAGCTCTTACTGTCCTTCTCTGTAGTCACACATTGATTTGCATTTGCTTCAAAACCTGCCTTCCGAGGCTACTGATTATAGAAATACTTAAGAATTTTGCTCTCACTGCAAAAAAGGTTAATTTCCAGCTCTCTCMGTTGCAAAGAAAAGCTTAAACATATGATCCCTGAAGGCTTTGAAACTAGATAAAATTAAAGAAAAAAGAATATTTAAGCTCTCCTGATAGAAGTGCTGCCACAATTTCTGAATAGTTTGAAGTGGTAACTCATGTTCYGTTGATTTATTCCATATAATATTAATTTGTTAAATATCTCTCACTGTGTTTAGCTGTGTTTTTATTCAGTGCCACTTTCAAGACCTAAAACAAATTACTCCARGCTCTAGGTAGTTTTTTTCCATTGATGACAGTATGTTCAAACACAGAGAATAATATTGTTAATGAAAAGTTTTTTTCTTCATGATCTTACTGATAAAGCATGTAAGTACACTGGTTTTTTTTAATTAATTGAGTTTTTCTTTATAATATCTTTAAACATAATTGACAGGCTGCTTACCCCTACTTTGCAGTCTCTCCTGTAAGTTGCTAACCAGAAAGAGTTGTTAGTGTAATCTCCTCAGCATCACATCTCAGCTCTGTATCAAGAAAGTCTTATGTCATAACTGTTCTTGAAATACAGTTGAACCCCATCTGGATTTTCCAGTTACTTGTTTGCATTTATGGTGAGCGCTAGGAAATCCAGCAGGAGCTCTGTGAAACTGTGGTGAGAGAGGGCCAGCCCTCTCAGAGACCCAGTGTGCAGTTTTAAGGGTTTCCTAATCAATTTTAATAATCGAAGATTTGCTGAATTYGAACTAATGAGAAATAAATGTAGTTTCAAAAGTTACTGACAAATCTAAGTCGAAAGTTCTGCTAAACTGCATCCCAGTATCTTGACAGTTGCTCTTCTGATCAGGGGTTCTTATTTAACACTTTTTGCAAATTTTCTCTTAGGCAGAGAAATCCAGAAGTTTTATTACATGTAGTGAACCTACAGATACCAAGGTGCAATATGAATGCTAAACTAGTTTAACTTGGCAGCACCTTTTTGTTAGTTGTTTTGTGACCCCATTAATATGTCATTATTAACTTGATGATTTTTGTGCAAGCCAACTTCTGTGTTTTGAAAGAATGAAAAGGTGATTGTTCCTGAGTAGCTGTGTTTCTTACCAGGCAAGTGCAAACGTGGTAATGCAGCGATGTGGCTTTCCTGCTTTTAATGTCAGGTCTCCAGACAATACTTCTCTACAGGGTGTAGACATGCTGTGAGAGGATCATGTTTCCATAAAACAACAGAAGCTTAAGTTGGTGCATTAGGTTTGCTAAAACACGTTTGCTTCCCCATCTTAATATTGTTTTCATTGGATACAATCAAATACTTTATCATTCAGATAACAAAGTGTGTCAGCAAGTAATTGTATTTGCAAATTTCAGGACATAATTATCTGAGCATATGCAAAATTATGGGCAAGGAAAGTTGGTAACCCAGTTAAGATGAGACTGAAAATTTGACTTATTATATATACATGCTGTTTGAAACAAAGAGGGAGAGGCAGTGCTTTCCCTGGAAAGAAAGAAGTCAGTATGGTGTTGGCATTGCTCTTTAATGTGCTCTGCCAGTAAAAAGGACTCAGGGTTTTTTTATTAATTTATCCATTTCCAATTAAAGTTTTTTTTGGGGGGAAGGTGACAGAAATAATTTCAGAACAAATTGATAAATAAGAGGTATAATGATAATAAAGCTTTTCTTCTGCTTAGAAATTAGTGTTTAACAACTGAAGTGAAAAGGCTGGGAAATAGGCAAAAACCTCAAAAGCAGGAGAATTACCTTACCTGTCATTAGGATTCAAGTGAGTCTACAGCACAGGACCTTGGTTATACAGCTGTTTATGGGAATAGTGAGTTAGTTGCAGACCCCTGGCGTATTCCCCCAGCACAGTAAGAAAGTAGATTTTGGGGAATGGTTCAAAAGTGTGAACAAGAATAAAGGTTAAAAAAAGGTTTTTTTAACCTTTTTTAAAATTTCTCCCCAGTCTGGAAATTAAAAAAAAAAAAGGTTAAAAAAACCCCAAGTTTTATTTTGGGTAAAAAAGATCAATTTCCTAAAAACAAGCACACTACTCTTCCTTGAGTCTTTTTTATTCTGATTCCAAGCCCCCTGACCAGAGCTGAGCTTCTGTTCAAGGCAAAGGGATGCTATTCCCCTGTGGATATTGTAAATTTTGTTTCAGAATGGATCAAGGGGGCTGTTTCAGTGGGATTGGAAGCTGGCTCCACGTGCCAGCTCCTCACCTAGCCCCAAGCTAGGAGCTGAACTGAAATCTCCCACTTCAATTCCATGCTCAGCAGCACTGGCTATGCGCTGGGTGGTCAGTTAGGTCTATTTTTAGGGCATGAATAAGGATTACGTGTTTCAGCTGTCTGCACCTTTTGTGTAGCACCAGACTTCTTTCCCTATTTAAAGTCTGAGCTGATGAGGAAATGTGAGTGGAAAAGGTTTCTAAGATCTGTGGTTTCTTAATGTCAGAATAGTAAGGTTTGGGTTAGGTTGCAAGGCAGTCTGACACAGAAGGCTTGCTTATTGCAGAATAAGCCCCTGGAGTTTAATTTTATTTGCATTCCACATTCCTTAGAGCAAATAAAAAGTGTGAGTTTTGAAATGGTTTAGATGGATTTTTCCCAAGCCTCAAAAAAACCTGTGACCTCATTGTTCATAACTCACTTTGTTAAATTCCATACTTGGACTATGGGTGATGAAGATTGCCTCTGCACATCTCACAGCTCTGTTAAGTCCACATACATAGTTTATTCTGTCAAAGATGGGTTTTTCTCATCAGGGCTTGTTAGTGCAAGTATTCAGTTTTCACCATTGTGGCAAACTGTTTCTTAAGGGATTATCTGTTGTGACAGTCTCAATCTTTACCTGTTTTTCTGGTGAAATCTGGTAGAGCATATTTTTCCTTCCATCTGATTCCCTGATGATATTCAGCCCTACCCTCTGCTGTGCTACTTCATGCTGCTTTAGCAGGAGCTCTTGGCTTGGGCTTTCCACCTCCAGGAGCTGCTCCTCTGTTACTCCTCTCTTGCAAATGCATCCTGAGATTGAGGCTGCTACAGAAGGAACAGTGCAACCATATACAGAGAGGCTTTGTTTGGCCTGGAAAGGTTGCAATCTAAAAATGAGCTTGATGATGTCTAGACAAGACTGTAAGTATTTAGTACCTTTACAGAGCTTTGCATCTTCAAAGCACTCTGCAAACATTAACTGATTACCATAACTGCGCCATCTGTTTTGATGTTTACATTTTGTGCAGGCAAAATTCCTGCTTTGTTTTATTACCTCTTGCAGGTATGTGGATGTCATTATTATGGCCCTTCAGAGGTTGGTAAAGTCAGGTCCACGCATGTCTCTGGTAACATTTTGCCTTAAAACTCAAGCCAGTGCCATTGGGGCCCTGCTCTCTGACCTGGCTATGACAGTTGGGATTATTTCCCTCTGAAATTTCAGCCTCTAGTCTGTAGAAATTGTTGTTCCCATGGCTGCCGGAGGCTGCTGCCTCTCTTGTCACTTTGCTGCTGAACTTAACTGTTTTCTCCCCAGCCATGGACGGGCAGGGACACATCCAGTGGTATGGGAGCTTCTCTGCAGAATGCTCCCAGACAGCCAGCTGAAATATTGTCTCAGGCAGAAAAAGAGGTAGAAACCACAAAGATAGTGAAAAGAAGGGGAAATCTTTACTTAGCTTTTGGCAAAAGGTTGTTTTTCTCTCCAACTTCATGCACGGCTACAAGTAATGTCATTGTATTCTTCTTTTCCCAACTTGTTATTGGAGATTTTGTGTAACAGAGAGGGGCTGTACCGATGAGCCAGTGTTAATTTTCCATGTCAGTTTAAATTTCTTACTAAAGATTTCAAGACTGTTTCAAGACTGATTTAAATCAAAGCACTTGTAGCACTGACAAGAATCAAAGCTGAAAAACCTTAAAGCAAACCAAAACCACACTCTTCATCTTTTTTCCCTTTTGTTTTCAACTCCTTACCATTTCAATGTTTCACTGCCTGAATGGCGTTTCAGGTAGATCACACAACCCTTTATTTCCAAGTTACTGCAACTTTGTTTTGCAGAAGAGCTGTAAAGAAACAAGTGCTCTGCTGTCAGCAGGGAGGGAGCGGCGGCGTTTTGATCCGGGGAAAATTGCAGGCACTCGGTGAGGGAAGCGAATCGTGAGAGATGTGCAGCGAGGCAGCGCGCCGGCAGACTTTTGCGTCAGTGCGGGAGTCATCGTTAAAAATCTCAGATTAAACTCAGATTAAGCGGTGCCGTGGCATCTCGTGGGGATCGGCCGTGACCCAGAGCAGCCGTGGCGCCTGGGAAGGCCCTGCCTGCCGTGGCTGCAGCTCCCCTCGGGAGCGCTCCGCGCGGAGAGGCAGACGGCACGCACGGGCCCGGGAGAAGCTCCTTCACAAATTCCATGTCTGGCACAGTTCACACCATGGTTTTAAGTGTGACCTCAAGGCATTTGCGAGGAATATCTTTACAAAGACTGTAACAAACGTGCAAGAGACTCTCACAGACAAATTTTTCAATTAATAAACCGACAAACCTGCAACATGGGGATATAAATACATTGAAAAGATGGACGTGGACAGACCTAGACAGTGGGTGTGGTTTTCTTTCACGCTGAATATTTTTGCAGCATTTTTTTGTTTGTTTGCATACTCGCTCCCGGTAGAGACATTTTGCTATGTTTGCAGGCTAGGATACAGCAGTTGAGAACAAAGCTCTGACAAAATGGAATTCTCCTTTGTCAGACTGTGGCATCAGAAAAGTTGATGTCAAAGGCCACCTTTGACTGGAAACCTTTAAAGAAAGGTTGAACTTTTCAGAAAAGAAACACTGTAGAAATGGTTTGGGAAAGGACTGTGTCCTGTAGCATCCCTGGGGTGAGGTGAGACAGCTGCAATTATTCCCCTCAAACTGAGCCCCTCATTTGCCAGAGCAAGGAAGAAGCCAGACACAGCTGTGAGCATTTGGCTCTGGGTGGCCCTGCTTGAGCAGGGGCAAGCTGGGCAAGATGACCTCCAGAGGTCCCTCCTTCCCTCAGCCATTCTGCGAGCCTGCAGTTCAGAGCCTTTCTCCTATTCCCTCCTAAAGCTGCCTCCTGACAGCTCAGTTTCTTTCGTGTAAGTGCTGCAGTCCCTTCAGCAGGTTACTCTGGGAAGGAAGAATACGAACTCAGAGAATTGCAGACATTGTAACAGAGTTATGTGCAGCCAATTTCACAGGATGGAAGAGTGCCTCCCTTAAAATGCTGAGCGTCGTTCGCTCAGATGGAAGGAATTACGCTGAGAACACGAAGCATTCTGTAGACTCTGGYTTTATATAGAGAATCCCACAGCAATCAGAGTGAATTTTGCATCTGACTGGCTCAATAGAAAGGATATTCTATGCCTGTCTTCCCTATGCTTGTCCTTATTAGTCCAAACCTTCCCCTCCCACCCCCTCCCGAGAAGAACGTACTCAATAGCATTTTTATATTCCATAAAGAAAAATGTTCCATATAATCTGTGTGGATACATCTGTCATCTTAAGTGTTTCTTCCAGCATTTTGTATTCTTATGGACCCATATCTCATCTCCCTTTTTAGTTGTAGTCCTCCACCCCTAAGTTTTGGGGGATGAAACTGCAGCATCACTGTTTTCAATTACACTGTGACAAGATCCCACGTGGAGTGGGGAGCTTTATATTTTTAGCCAATTTCCAAGTAATTATATTCTATAAACTAATGGTGATAAGCAATCAGCGGCCTTACATTTACATCTCACATGAACAAAAAAGGGAGGAGATCTCTCTCACTGCAGCACCATGATGAAGATTCTGAAAGTCCATATAAGATGAAAATTATTTGCATGTAGGCACAGAGGGAAGCACTGTGCAAGCATCTAATTGCAGCACTCCCTGCTGACTGTTTTTAATGTGTGTTGGTTTTATTAAGCATTCTTAACATGAAGCTAGACTTTTGCTTCGGCAAAAAATTTAAGCGAAACAGCGGTTTTAATTCTCGGATTACTGAAGTGTATGCAATTGGGAAAACCTGTCTGGATGCAGCAGATTAGGTGAATTTTTTTCCCCCTGTAAAAAATGATAATAAATTGGTTTTGTGGTCCTGCATTGCCTGACTGGCGTTTTGTGCTGTGTGTGTGTGAGTGTGTGCACAGTATGTATGGCTCTGTTACATCTTGAAGTTTTGGTTTCATGTGTTATGCTATGCATTGCTTATGAGGGACAACGTTTGCATGACAAATTGCAAACCCATATGGCATCGTTTTCTAACATCCTGTACTTTTAGGTATTTTCAAGGAACTGTGCCTGAGGAGGTGAAGAGGGGAATCTGCTGGTGACTTCTCACTACAAGGGATGTCTCTTTAAAACACTGCTGTCAAGTAAAAATGGTCATGGTTCAGTCCTAGATCAAATGCAATACGAAAGTGACACAACTTTGTATATTGATATATGGTAGCCRTATGTAATTTGATTCTATTGTTTGTCCCACTAAAGAGATTCATAGCTTTGCAGAGAAAGAGACACACGTTCATCTAGTATGGAAGARTTGAGATTTACAAGTCTGTAATGATGCACCATTTCTGGTTAGGGATAAGATTCTGCAGATCATTATTAGCCATCTTAGCAACTCCTCCTGAGCTCTTCACAGTTGCAGCCTGACTCTGGCCAGGTCTGTGGCTTTACTAAGGATAGTAACAAGTAATTAAATGCTTTCTCTCTTTAGTGCTTAGCTCAAATAGTTTTTAGGGACGTGAATGAAGCACAGTGTAGCACCATACAGATTTATCAGCTTTCACTTTAAATTACTTCTAAAATGCATGCTTGTCTTTGTCTTCATAATTAATGTTTCCATCCCCACTTGTGGCTTGGGAGCCTTTATATTTAGCTACAGGATGACTTACTTGTTCTACACGAATCTTATGGTTCAGTTCTCACAACAGGCTAAATATTTCGCTTAAGGTAATTACCTGACTTCAAAGGAACTTTCATAGAAAAGTAATAATATCAAAAAGAGCCTATATGCTATAAATAGGGTATAAAATTCCACATTAAAGATGTGTGTATATTACAGGAATCTTCAGAGCAGTGTGAAATATAATTAGGGCCGTCTACTGAGGCATAAAATTCTCTGTAATACATGCTAATCTTATTTGCTTGGAATGAGGTGGGAATACACCTATCAAGGCATCTTTTGAAATATTTGAAATCTTTACATCTGAGTTTCCAGTTATACTTGTCTGACTTGATCTTTTCTTCCTTGTCACTTTTCCATCCTGAAAGGTTTATTTGTGAATAAGCTTTCTCCTCTGCACAAAATCAGAAACGTGAACTTTCAGTAGGACAATTAGAATTTTAGTGAGATGTAAAATGCTTTTTAAGAAAAGAGGAAGAAGAGCAATATAAATAAGTTCATATGTGAGTATGTGCTCTTCAGTGTGTATTGGTTGCCTGAGAGGTTATATTGTAGTTTCAGGTAAGTCAGGTCCTTCAATATAGTGCCTGTTCCTTGCAGCATCTCATTCTTCCTACAAATTGAAGTCTCTTAGAAAAGAACATTTCTAATTAACATAAATCTTTTCTGATGAAAACATGATTTATTTATTCCCTCATTTGTATTTTTCCTGGTTCAGGGCACACCCCACAACAGAAGTATTTGTCCAGAGCACATCTTCAGAAATAATGTTTTGATTGGGAAAGATTTGATTGGGTGAATAAGGATTAATACACTTACCTCGTGATTCCTGAAAGAATGGTCTGCTCCCACTGCTGGCCATGCAAGCAGCTCAGGAATAAGGCAAGGAATTGCTTTTGTTGAGAACAGGAACATTTCTGGTCTTTGATCTATGGAACCTAAAGCAGTGCTTTTTGCTTGGAAGTTATTGTTACAGTTTACATTGTACAGATGRACAGACTGGGGCAGAGAAGGACTGGTGACTCATCCTGCAAATTACTAATGTAGGGAGAAAGGGACTGAGCTGTCCTGTCCCTGCTGGACTGATGGCTGCTGTCTACGGTTGGGGCGGCTGAATGGAAGATGGTTTGGAGCAGCGTTGCTTTGGGTATGGTTATGTATCAAGACATCTAGAATGTAGTCACTCAGCAGAATCCTGGGTTTGTACACTGGCTGTTGCTTTTCTGGGAGAGGGAGAAACAGAGTTTGGGAGGAACTGGTATGTGCACGACAATTAAACCCAGAAGTTTACGGGTGTTTTGTGATTTATTACAGGATTTGTAGGAAGCTAGAGTAAAACCAAAACCAAGTTACGTGAATTACTGTTTTACATTGGTTCTCAACTCATTTTCATCTTTATATTGATGGGCAGGCTTTTGCTGTTCCAGTAGGATGTAAGAAATTTTGAAGTGTTCCTCAAGGTGTGCTTCCCACAGCCAGTTGCCTTTGGTAGTCATCTTTATAACCTGCTGCTAAAATAAAGTCAAAGTCAAAATACACTCACTGTTTTCCTAATAATAAGTTCTGTGTGGTTCCAGGTGTCAGTAGCACTGCTCTGGGTGAGAGGGAGAGTGGCCTGGCTTCAGTGGCATTACTGTTATGCCAAAGCTCTGTGAAATAGTTTTGTATTGAAAAAAAGGATTTGCAATCTAATGGTCTGCCATGTTGACTTTAAGCATGTGGAAACTTCCAGGAGGAAACCAGGCCTATTCCCTCCCAACATGCTTGCAGACAGTGCAGTGAAGTCTGGGACTTGCATTTGCAGAGCTCCCCGGGGTCTCACTGGGCACCTCCCCTGGGGAGCTCCATTGGATCAGGGGCTCACAGGCTTGGGGGCCTGCAGCACTGCTGGGACTCCCCAGAAGCCTTGAAAGACAGCCAGGGGAGATGATGAAGGAAACCCAGCTTCTCCRTAGTCTGAGTCCCTTGAAGTCAAGAAAGCGAACTTAATTTGAAAACTCTGAACAGGACCCCTGTCRTGGACAGCTGTGCTTCTGAAAACCTACTCTTAGTACCACAAAATACAGTTTTTCAAATTAGGGATGACTCAAAAAACTTGTGTGTGTGTTTGTGTGTGTGTACTCGGTTTGGGGGGATTGAACTGAATGGAACTGGACTGAATTTTTAGATAAGGAAAGTCTATCCACACTTACTATGTGGTATGCTGAGATGCGATTGTCAGGTTGCCCCTTATTCCAGTGACTAGACATATTAATTTAATACAGGACCTTTATTTTAATATTAAAAAAATTCCTTAAATGTGGTGTCAGCAAGCATAAGATACAGAGGGACTTTTGCAAATAAATTGTTTTTATTGGTTAACTGAAGAAAAGGAGGATGGTTGGGACCATTTGGGACATGTGTGCTTTGAAGTTCCTCCTAAATTTTTTCCTTCTGACTTAACAGAACAAATTCAGGAAAAAAAAAGGCAATAGGTTGGTACCATGCAGACATAATAAATTAGGTTCCATAGCTGTTTTAATTTWGACAGGTTCTTCCATCTCGGCATCACCGCTGCATTGTTTACTCGGGAAAGAAGTCACAGCGATAAACAAACAAACAAACACAAAGACTTAGGGCCACTGGCTGCCTGCGGATCACTTAGCAACATCAATATTTCTGTGCACAAATAAAGGTCTGCTGCTGCAGTGCCTGCTGCCAGCGTGTGTGAGCGTGTGTGCCTCTGTAGTGCTGACCTTGTAGGCAGGGAGAGCAGCCTGTCAGTGATTGGTCACTCCTTAATTTGGATGTCTAGACATTTCAGGCCGCGCGAGCGAAAGGCAGACATCTAAAGACGTGAGAAGAGATTCTAAGGGATACCAGGGCCTTAAAATAATTCCCTGTCAAACTGCAAATGTATTTTGTTCATTTTAAAAATATATGGGTACAAGTGACTGAATGGAACGCGTGACTGAAGGCTTTATTTTTTTATTATCACTATTAATTAATGTGCTTCTTGGACATTTCCACATGGCTGTGATATATATAGTAAAGCTTCCTTAAAGGTTATCGGCAAGTGTGAGAGAGTTAATATTATGATTGGTCTGCWGGCTGGAAATATGTTTTCTTAATTTGCTAAGAACCACAATCCAGAATCCTTAGAAAATAAATGAACTTTGTTTAAAGGCACTACCAAATCTTAATTTGTAACATTAAAACTATGGTGAGGAATGTAATCTCTGAGAGTGTCCAGCTGAATAGGAAATTATTGTCCATCTGCCTTTTATTCAAAACGTCTCTATGTGCAAGCGAACGTGTCTATACCCACATGTAGAAAAGGCTCAGCTCTGCCAAATGCTGAAATCCCTCAATTCCCACTGATGCCATTGGGCATTTGAATGTTTCCAGGGCATTAGTCCTACATTTGCAAAGCAATGGCATGCACATACATTTACACCGGCCCAAATTTCCAGCTGCTCTTTAAATATATGTACAAATGTGGCAAATGACCACCTAGTTAACATTTGCATGGATCATTGTTTGAGATATGGGATATTTGTATAATGAATTAGAATTTACTTTTTGCTAAAAAATGTTCAAATTTAGAGAGCCATATCTATTACCTTAAGAATATTTTACTATTATTATAAGATCTAGTATGTGGCAGCTTGAAGGAGTTACTAGTATCCTTTGGAGATCTATTTTAGTTTTCTTTGGTTTTAATTCTTTCAGTTATAAATCCCAGAAAACAGCAACTGGTGCTTGAAGAGCAACCAGCATTTGGAAGTAGGCACTCTACTGCAASAAATTATTTTGAAAATAATGTGAACCAGTTTGATTTCAGTACTGATTCTCTCTGTCCACTATCAGWGAATTCCCATATGGGAAGAGGTATAGCATCACAGAGAAACTTCCATACAACTGTAGAGGTTTCTGTATTACAGGTGTGCTGGTGTAAACCACTTAGGTAGGACTCACACCTGTAAATGAACCAAGTGTTCTTGTGCAGRAACAAGAGACCAGATCTCAGAGCTAGTTTGTGCTGTGAGGATCTGCACTACAGCATKAGTAGAGTGGTTACCCAGCTGTAGCCATATTGATGTGACACTCACCCCCTGCACCTTCCCTCTCCCCCCAAATCTTTGCGACCAATTCATTTCAGCATAAAAGTAAATTTATTGTCAGGTAAGTCTCGGCTTTAATTCTGTGAGGAAATTGTTAATCTAGAATAGCTCCAGGTTTTCTTTTCTACAAGATTGCCCTGTTCCTTTTTTTTTTTTTTTTTTTTTTTTTTTTTTTTTTTTTTTTGAGATCTACACTCTTTTTTTTTTTTTTTCTCTTCCGATTTTTTTTTTTTTTTCTTTTGGCTTTCCTAATGTTTGGCTCAAGTAATAGCAAACTGCATTAGCTCCTGAATTCTGTATCAGATGAAGAGCTGCCTTCCCTGGGCAAACATCCCCAGATTTCTGTGGATGTGGAGGCAGAGAAAGAACCCACACAGACATGTGATGGCAAAGCACTAACACTGACAGGTCTCTTGATATTGTAAGTACTGTCCCCTCTGGTAAATCTGTCCCATTTTTAGAGGCAGGCCACAATTACTGTATATTCCTTCTCCTGTCTCTTCAGAAAATGTCTCTATGCAAATAATTAACATACAATCAGACCCTAAACCTCATCTAACTGTACTGCTGTTGGAGGTTTTCATAGAGCCCATTTAAATGTGCCAGGAGGACATTTAAAAACGGGGAAGAAGGTGAGGTATTTTTAAGCAAACATTCTTTAAACACTTTGATAGAGAAAATTGTACTTTAAAAATCATTAACTAGGTAAAATAAACAGCAGTGGGGCTCTCCATCACTTGGCCTTCTTATGTGCTAGTGTCTTAAATTGTTTGCAGTATTGCCTGCTAGTTCTTGTGATTTCATTGTATATTCCACCATTTTCTGCAAGTTTCAACTCTGAAGTTCTAATGATTATCTGAGAAGCTCATGTCACTTGTTAACACAAGAAAATTAATGCAAAAAACCCTCAGAGAGACGTTATGGAAAGAGAAGGTGGTATCTGTTTTAAACAAAACTGGTTTGTCCCACACTTGCTTCTTATCATTTTCATTCCCACTCTCACAACCCCCATGCTTTTAAGAAGGGGGCTAAGGGATGTGTGCCCAAGAAGTGATCTGGCCAGGATCAGTTTTGTCCCTGGAGGACACCCACCAAGCTGTCACCATGTTGCTTGACTTGTGCATCTGTGATGCCAGGTTTTTTGTGTAGCCTGCTCTACCCTTTGGCAATCAAACACACTATTATCCTGTCACCTCTTGTTCTTGCTTACCTCACCCTAGGTGAATCTCAGCTTGCAGGCTGTTTCCAGGGTTTGCCTGCTGTGGGTGTCTTCCTGGCTACAGTCATCTTCATTTTTGGGGCACATAGAGTGTGGTGCAACCTCACTGCTACCCTCTCCCTGCCAGGGCACAGGTCTTCAGCTAATCCATGCTGTGGGCTTCCTAGGGCACAAATTTTTGGTGGTGCTCATTCCTCAGTTCTTCTTTGTTAGATTGCTATCAGTGTGTCCATGGCTGTCAATATGTTTTGGGATTTTTCCCGTGACTTTGCTCTATTGCCCTTCCTGCTGCTTTTACAGACAGACTGTTTCTGTTCCTGCATTCTTCAGACCAATATTAAGATTTCTGCTACAAATGTTATAGAACTGAAAAAGCAATATTCTGGTTAGAAGTATTTTAAACTGTGGCTTAAAGAAGTACACATTTAGGTATGAGTTGAAAAATAAATTGCATATAATGTTCTGGTAATGGTTTTATRTCTGTCTGTCTTTTGGGTTTGGCATATCTGTAATTTGGGTTGCTAGTATTGCAGCTTAAACAAGCAAACTAGGACATTATAAAACATTAAATTTTCTTGTAGTCTAGACATATTTTCACAGACAGTCCAGCCACAGCTAAGGGTCTCTGTAGRTTTAATACAATTCAGATGCTTCTTCTTTTGGGACAGTCTTAGAGCTTACTGACCCYGAACACAATATATGAAGAGCACTCATTTATTGGCCAGATTGGCAGAATTGAGTGGTTTCTGCCTTGTGCAGTCATTTTGCTCCCTTTCCTGTGCTGCCTCCTGTGCTTTGCTGGCACTCCAAAATTGCTTACAATTTCTGTGATCCAGTTTGTTCTGTGTGGCTGCTCAAAGGTTTCTACCACTACATCAGAATGAGTACGGCAAGACTGGGAATAGCTGGAAGCTGCTCATCAGTCTGTCCTGGCATTTTCTTATCTATGTCTCTGAGTGCTTTACATAGRGGAGGAGGTACTGAATATGTGCCCAGCACCTGTAATGCAATATCCTAATATTCATAAGCTTCCATTAAGGTCACTCSTCTTTGAATCTTTGGAGACACATCACTAGGAATTATCCTGTCCTCTGAAACGCTAGTGCTGTGATAGGGACTGATGAGAATTTGAGCAAAATTGTGGTTTTTGAATGCTCTTTGTGGTTTCATGTATGATTTGACTAGATATATTATTTAGCTTGGTTAACCTAGGCACACAACTGAGCCCATGTTCTATAACTGGTCAGCTTTAACATTTGCATGTTTCATTTGTTAACATCATATTTTATGCTAGGAGATGCTTAACTTCTGCATTCATTCAGTAAATATGCAGTGTGTTGCCAYATCAGGTCCTTTGACAAGGTATTACCTAAATGAGCTTCGCAGAATTGTTTTAATTCCAATTCCTCCCTATTTTTTTTCTTCCTGTCTATAGTGTTCCCAGCAGTGCAGTAGCCAGGATTTGATTTCTGTCAGAAATGATACTGCTTCAGTCTCGTCTCTGTAAGTCTCCGCAGGGAGGTTAGAGGGTGGTTATCCTCCGGCTGCTCTGGACCTGGTCCAGCATTCAATGAGAATGCAAATCCCCTTGAAAGCTGATACCTTCTCTGCAGTGATACTGCCTTTATGCTGCTGCGTGTGCCTCAGGAAGCTTGTGATAAATTTATATTTGCATCGAAATACTGTTATTTTTTTAAAGGTACCCAATCCTTTGCTGTTATGGAAGCTTRGTAAATGGACCTAATTCTTTCCTCTCCTTTCCAACTAGAGAAAAAGAAAGAGTGTGTGTAACACAACTCGGGCCCTTGCCACAGCAGTGTAGGAGATTATTGTTAGTGCTTTGCTGGAACATAACTTTGATTGTCAAGGCATTTGCTGCAGTTCAGAACATTAATTCTGTCATGAGAGGATTCCACATCTTCCTTGTTTTCTAAGGTACGGTGTGGCAGCATGAGCTTAAGCAAGCTGGGTTTAGTCGCCCATCCCCACTGTCCAGGTGCAGAGGCTCAGATTCGAACCGGCACAGCAGCTTTCGGGGCGGCTGCAGCGCTGAACTGCAGGAAGGAGGATGGAAATCCCACAGCCGRTTTTGTGGCCCACGACAAACAGGTCCCAAGACACGCATCCGCTCCTCTCGTAAGAGRGCTAGCAAGCCGTGGCGGGCACGCAGGCTGCGGGATGGAAGCGTGGCCGTGGGGCAGAGGCGCTGCCAGCTCCGGGCTCGGCCGGGGCTGCTCTGGAGGCGGGCGGGCAGCCGGACCCGCTCGGCTGTGCCGGCGCTGGCGTGCCGGGGGATGTTCCTTCTCCGCAGGCTGCGGAGCCTTCCCGCTCGTCCGCAGCCGAGCACGCCGCTCTCCAAGCGGCCGTAAATCAGCCGCGCTTCCCCGATTCAAGTTTAATCTTGCTCGGGCCGATCAAAAATAGCCCGTGCGCGGTGGGCTGCCAGCGGAGGGCGGCCGCGGGGGGGGCTGGCCGGGCACGGCTATTTCCGTGCGGGGCAGGCGGGCGGCGCTGGGGGCAGCGCGGGGCTCGCTCCCAAGCCGCGCCGCCCCCCGGCCCCAGCCCCTCTGTTGATGCTCTGTTGTCACTCCCTTAGCGACCGTCGCCACGTCGCGCCTTCGCGTCCTGCCGGGCACCCGGGTCCCCCTCCCTTTGCCGGCTCCCCGGGGCCGGCTGTCATGTTTCCAGAAAAAGCCGGCCCGGGGCTGCGGGCGCTGCCCGTGCCCGGCAGGTGTCCCCGGCGCTGGCCGGGAGCGGCTCTCGCCACCGCGGGGCTCCCGCGCCCCGGCACGCCGGGCTCCATCCCTGCCTCCCTCCTCATCCAGCCGGGAAGCAGTACGGCAGTTTTCCGGGCTCAGGGAGAGAGGTGGGGGCGAGCCTGAGCCGTCACCTACTGGCAATAAATAAGCATGAATCAAATTTCTCGTACTGTTTAATAATTAATAATTGGATTAAAATTGTAGATATTTGATAACTAAACTGTTGTTTAGTCCCTTTCTCTGTCCCCCCATCCCATCCCATCCCATCCCATCCCATCCCATCCCATCCCATCCCATCCCATCCCATCCCATCCCATCCATCTGAAGGCTTCCAGCCAGCTCCTTAAAGCTGCCTAAACTGATACACACTCCCACCCAGGGAACTTGAGGGGAAATGATAGAGAAAGCCCCCAGCTGTGGAGCCTGCAGTGAGGACTTTCACCAACCATTTTCCATTAGCAGGAGACAGGCATCCTGTAATCCAAACAGGGGAGGCTAAAGAGGAGTGGACAGACATCACCTGTCTGAAATGCTGGTGGTATCTATCCTAGCTTGCTAGATTTTCTTCTTCACCCCTTGTCTGCTGGCATCACGTTTCATCATTTCAGTCCCTGCTGAGCGCGGTGTGTCCCAGCCCACCAGGTTGCCTGGAGCACCTTCTTGTCCCTTCCAAGAACTCCTGGTGCAGGTGTCCCCAGGACCTGCCCTTGCCCCTCTCTCAGTGGTGCCCCAGGCACCCCTCCCCAGCTGACAGCCCCTCTGCTGAGCCTGCCAACACACCTGGGGCTGAGCTGGTGGGRCGAATGCCATGTTCCTTAGCATTTACCACAGTGGCTGTTTGTGACAGTGTTCACAAGGGTTCTTGGAGGAGGGAAGAGACGAGAATGTTGACTCCATGTTCAGAAGGCTTGATTTATTATTTTATGATATATAGATATATATTACATTATAGCTATACTAAAAAGAAATAGAAAGAAAAGGTTTCCTCAGAAGGCTAAGCTAAGAATAGAAYAGAAAAGAATGGTAACAAAAGGCAGCTCTCTTGGACTCTGTCCGAGATAGCTCGGTCTTGATTGGCCATTAATTATAAACATTCAAGATGGCCCAATYACAGATCCACCTGTTGCATTCCACAGCAGCAGATAACCATTGTTTACATCTTGTTTCTGAGGSCTCAGCTTCTCAGAAGGAAAAAATCCTAAAGAAAAGGATTTTCACAAAAATATGTCTGCGACAGCTGTTTTCTTCTTGACAAATCCTTCCTAGCTGCAGAACAGATCCTTCACTTCATGAGACATATCTCTGATAGAGGCTGCATTTTTTAATGTGATTGCCAATATATTAAAAATAGCCAGATTTTTTAGGATTTTTTTTCTTTTAATGTTTGTGTGTAGACACAGTAGCTCTATGTACACACTTCCATCCTATCCATTCTTTGATTTTGGAAGACTGACTTTTGTAAATGTGCAGAAGGTGTCACCCCAGTGAGCACTGGCTCAGTGCTGGTCTCTATGGCCTAGTTTTGGATTTATGAGGATCCACTCTTTCTTGAGTAGCTAACRGGAAACAGAGCGATGGGAGTCTCTGAAAAGCTATAGAAAAATTGTTATTTAAAAAKAAATAAATGTACATGTGTGAACACTAGACCGGTAGAGTACATGGCTGTAACTGTGCCTCGAGCTAACCAAGAGGCTCAAAAGGTTAGAGCCACCATWAAATTTGTTATACAGAGCTGGTGGCATCCATGCAAGAATTTCACTGCCACTTGCTGTGAAAGGGGCATTTGAGTTCCAGTAGAGATTTGGGGTTTAACTTTTAGTTGTTATTAAAAACTAGAATGTAATGTTAAACTTCTTTTTTTCTCTTTTAATTGGGAGGGGGGAGGGGGGGAAGGASGGGTTTCAGCAGCTCTTCTTACTGTGTCTGTTGATGTAATCTCCAGGGAGGGGTTACCAAGGTTAGATTTTTGAGCAAGACAGATCTGTAGATATGTCATTACACGTTCAGAAAATGTGTGTGCTGAGCTCTTCTAAAGCTCAATGTTTCTGGATGCTGAGAACTTCCGAAAATGTGCCCCCCTAAATGAAATTACTGTATGTCAAAAAAAAAAAAAAAAAGTCCAGATAACTCAGAGGATAAAATGCTGTTCTGCACGGCATGGGAGTAARGACAAGCACAGAGTGAGAGTTGTATATTGAAGGCAAGGAATGCGTCACGCTTAACGGCTTCTCCACGAGTCAGATGTTACAACTGTATAGACACGACCATTTTTTCCCTTGGCTTTTCCATGTGCCTTCAGCTGTTACTCAGGGCAGCGGGTTCATCTTGCTGTGCCTATTTCTCAACCCAGCCTTTGCCTTTATCACCCACCGAAACTTTAATTGGTTATGGCCGCACGATGMGCGTGGGCTGCGCGTGGCACCGCAGCAGCTCGTGGGTGCAGTGCTGCTACATGCAGTGGTGTCAGTGTGGGGGTTTCCTTGCTTTGATTTCACTGAATTGGAAAACCTTCTTCAGCTCTGTGTGGGTTCTGCTTGTGTAAAGAGTGATTGTAAWAGTCACCTTATCTCACAGCTGAAGGACTGCAGCAGAAAACTGTTAAGAGGGCTGGGTTATTTGCACCAAACATTTCCTGTCAGTTTGCAGTTCCTCAGTCTGAAAACGTAGCCAGTTTAAGTTCTGCTTGATCAGATTAACATCCAAGGTATTTTCTCTGTTGTTCAGAACAGATCATTTTCAGGGGAGRAATCATTCTAGCCTTTCCTTTGCCCTTCTCAGTTTTGAGGATGCTGATTTGTTAGCTGCTCAAGATGATGGATGATCCCTCTACAGAGATGGTGGCGTAATTACCAGAACCTGAACGTGTTCATGCAGAGAGACCATATAACATCGAGAAACTAAGACTGTAAAGCTAGCTCATGTGAAGAGTTATTTTTAGGACATAGGAATACAAGGTTCTTTTTTAGAATTTTTCTACAGTGTCTATAAAGTGCTTTTATAGATAAATARCTATTATGACCTATCTCTTGGCCAGTGGAAAGTGGAGATGTGAGGGTTGGACTRTGACAGAGGTACAGAGAAGAATGGAAGAGACTGGATTGCTTCCATACCTCTGTAGATTTCCTGTTCATTGCCATACTGGTTGGATCATGTTGCTWCCCACCTACTGCTTTTGTCCCTGGCAGGCTTTGAGTTTGAACTGGTGGTGACTTGTCATGCCCAAGTGTCACTAGCATGTTTGTTTGAGGGGAGGGAAACCTGAAAAAGAATGAAGTGTTATCTCAAGCCTTTCTCAAATGTCAGTATTCATTCTTAAATAGCTTTGCTTTGACTTGCCTTAGTTGTTCTTTTGTTTAGTGAAAAGTACTTCAGTATATTGAATTTCATGCTGTTTGATGTAGCAATGCACATTAACACATGGTGAGGAGTAAATGTAAGTACACTGTGCTATTTTGTCTTCCATAAATAATACTATAGGCTAGTTGCCACCTTAATCTCATTTCCTTCCAATTTATTTCATTTCAATCACAGGGAACTCAGAACATCCATGTTGTCCAGCCTATATGGCAACCAAAGATCCCAGTTTGCCCATTAAGCTGGCAGTGCTGGTAATGGTCTTCAATACCAAGTCAAGAAGGCTCAAGCATAAAACTTGCACGTGGTTTCTTTTTGTGCAGTACATGCTATTTAGATTCTAGAAAACTTTCTTKGTTAATACACTTGCTTTCAGTGTAATCTCATCTTGCATCCATTTGAATGGATACTGACTAATCTTTTCATTTGCTTAACCTGTTTACTAAACCCCGAGCTTCCCAGAGCAACAAGGATAACACATGAAGGTGACTCAGGTACAGTTTAAGAATACAGAGTAGCCTGGAATAAAGGGYTCAAGAATAGCAAGTAGGAGTTATTTAGAGCAATTTAAGATAATCTGTCTRCGTGTGGAAGCTGAGCAGAGAGCCCTCGCATGAGGGGGCAGTGATGTTCAGCATGGGAGCAGTGAGTGAGCTTTGTAAGAGGAGATCTAATACCCCTGTCCTCTGGTGGCCTTCATTTTGAGGCAGATGTCACTGAAAGACAAAATACCAAACACATGAAATTCCCTGAAAGCCTCTGTGTAGGGTTACTCATCATAAAGCAGCAAGGGCGTGCTTTCTTTCTTCATAGACAGTATTAGTTTTTGGTTTTTGGTTTTTTTTTTAATGGAGTTAGATTGCCACTCAAGATTTATGGTGTTCCAATAGTCATGTTATTGTACAGACTGAACTTCAGAACCTGTATTTTGTATTTACAGATATCTTAAAATTGACTTTTGGGGATGAGAATGCTCTTCCCATATCCAGAAATAAATTACTTTGAGAAATGGAGATAAGCATCTATTTGACTCTTTTTTACCCAATGAGCTTAAGTAGTATATGTTCTGCAGAATTTTTTTTTCCCAACAATTTTTTTGAACTCTGTTTACTCAGAAACCTAGTTATGTGAACAAGGGAGACTGGGAAACTTTGGCATTTGTAAAAAATATGGTTATAGAAGAACAGAAGCATAGGAGCTTATTATTAGTTAYAATTGCTGTTCATTTTCCTAGTTTCAGAAAATCTACCATTGCTGCTTTTGTACATATGGATGGTTTTATAATGTAGGATGAAGGCTCTGGCAATGTTTATGTGCTTTTGCATTTTTTGTTAGTATTCTAATTATCATCAGTTTCTCCAACCAGACCATGCCATTAACATTCCTCCTACTCATRCTTAGTGGGAATCAGAGTTGAAGCTTGAGACGAAACAACAGTATTGTTCTTTGTTCCTGGTTCTGTCTCTGCATGAAATCTYACACACATACACACATGTGTCCTTTTTAAATTTGCAACTAACAGTGTTAAAATTTTCTGGAAAAACAATAAGAAGGTGAGAGAAAGTCCTTAACAAAATGATGGGGACACAACTGAATGTCTTCGTGCAGAGGACTTCTTTCTTTGAGTAGACACACACAGTGTCCACCACGAGTACTGCCAGCACTTGGATGGCTCATGTAAATGTTATATTTCTTTAAAAGCCAGTAATACAGGACAAAAGAGTGAGGGTGTTTTCAGCTTAATTTAATTATCAATTGTTGTCTTCTTTCTTTGAATGACCTGCCTTCAGTGGCTCGACAGTACCTTTTGTGTCCCCTCAGAATGTTCTGTGCTGTGAGCTGTGCCCTTACGAACGATTTGAACTTGTGGAAATGGCAGGGGCAACTTTCGGAAACATGTAGCTGCCAAGTTTCCTGTGATGTGATCTTAAAATAGACCAGACTGGGAAAAGAGGGGAGGACTGTCACCAAGTGTGCTCCGCATGTCAGGACTGTTTTTACTTGATCTATATCGGCTGGCGAAGTCCTTTGTGAGCAGAAGAAAGAACCTCACCCCCACCCATTTCCTCTTTTCAGGCTATTTTGGGCTTCCTGTGAAGTTCTCAGTGTACTTTCTCAGCCAGAGCAGCATTGTGAGCTCCTTCTGGTAAATCACATTTTCGGGTTGGGGTGGGGGTTGGGATGATTATAAGGAGAAGACAGGAATTTGTCTTGAAACAGGTTGGGGTCTTTTTCCSCCTTCATGTGTTCAAGAAAATACTCATTATGCCACTGAATGCATGGAAGTTTCCAGTGTAATTTTTTTTGACCAGGTCTACCTAGGTAGCTTTCACTCCTGCTAGCACGTGGTACGGACATATTTTCTCTTTTCTCTTTTAAGGAGTCATTAAATTTAACAAAGAGCTAGTGCCAGGAAGAGGCAGCAGGATCTTAAGGAATTTGTGGAATATTCAAGCTGAATGTTCTTATTAGTTCATGGTTGAAAAATGCCACTGCATAAACACACATCACTGATCTATTTCTGTAGTGAAGCAATAGCCTAGTTCTTTTTTTTTTTTTTTCACTGAAGTTTCCACCAAAATAACTCAGTTGTTTTCACTCAGCTTGTAGTTAATTCCAGCCATTATGGGAGAAACCAAAATTGGAGTCCAATTTCCATGTGGATGTAAAGAGTTCTCCTCTCCTTAGCTCATTATTCCCAGAAAAACAAAGAGAAGCAGAAAAAAAAATTCTGAAAGAAGATATGGAATAACATGCTCTCAGATTTCTCTGCATAAAAAAATCSGGATGACATGAAACATACACATATAACAGGAGACAAACAAAATGTGGGAATCGGATTAAAGACTTTTRTCATGTGTTTGGTTGGGGCTTTTGGGTGGTTTTTACAGAAGTGCAGTTCCTCAAGTCCTCAAGACTGTTACTACTTGAACATACTAAAGGCTGAGCAGTTTAGTGGAGGAAGGATTTGCATGCACTGCAACATTTTCTGTGTAGTTGTAAATACCKCCTAATCCTAGGGAGTGTTTGGTTGAAAGGCTACACTTGATTAAATGTAAGCATTTCTCAGAGAACACACACAAAAAAGTCCTGTGTAGGAAGGGAAGAAATAACTGATTTAATTTTTTTGTCCGGATCTCATTTAAAATTCAGGAAAAAACCWGAAAAATATTATTTGAATMTTCCTGAGCAAAAAGCCCACCCAAAACTGTACCTCACATTCAGTATCTGAAAATTCTTTGAAGTTTTTCTTTGGAAAATTCCTTCATGTGCAGTCACGGTGAGGTCACTTGACAGCAGTTCCTGGCATCTCAGCATGGACTGATAAGTTACTTTTTTGTGTTGTAAACACAAGCAGTATTCTGAGTCTGGGCACATTCCAAACAGGTGCTTTTTGCAACCATTTTAAAAGAGAATAGGTAGTTTCCAGAAGAATCAAATGTCTTTGTTTTGCCCCCAAATTATAGTTCACCATTAAGAAATCATCCAATGCATTAAATGTCTTTTATGCTTAAATTAGACCTGAAGTCATTGGGGGAGAGTTAAGAAGGAAAGGCCTTGGTAATTTTTAATTTCTATATTATTTATTCTTGAGTTTATTTGCTCTGAATTAAAATCCCAAGTAAAAGTCTGTGTGTTAGTGTTAATCCATGAGAATGTTTTGCAGGTGTAGAAACTTGGAGTCAGTCCTGAAAGCACCATGTTCTCCTGGTACTTTTATCTTGTCCCATCTTTTCCCCTGTCTGCAACATCTTATTATTTGCATGGCAGTGGCAGTTCCTTAAACTCACTTGCTGTTTTTTCCATCACCTGATGGGCTGGAGCAGCATACATTGCTATTATTTTTCTCAGAACTGTCTCCTTCAGTCTCACTCACTCACTTGTCTGTACACCATAGTCAAAGTARGTCTTCTTCAGGCATCTCTACTTCTTACATCAAGGTCCAGGATAACAGCTTCCTAACTTTTCCCTTAAAATAAGGAAAACTACAGCAAAACCCCAGGAGATTTGGTGGGGTGGGCAAACAGTCCAGCTTAGTTTTTCAAGCCGGACTTTCCCAACAAAGCTTCATAGCTTTTCCTATTTGCCTGGCAGGACTAGATCTGGAATCAAATGTATTATATTTAAGTTGTCTCAAAGCTTACTGCACTGTTGTTATGAGTGTTTTTTATTAGTTTGTTTAATTCCTTGCTGCTGAAAATCTTTTCTGAAACCTCCTGCTTCTCACTTATGGCATCAAAAAGATTTAAATCAATTGCATTTTAATTTTGCTATGATGATATACTTTGTTAAGAGGCCAATCCAGAGATCTTAATGGGTGTGGTTTGGGAACCCCATGCTCAGATTCTGATAAAACAAAAAATCATATGAAATAGTTCCTTGTGATTTTTTCTCTGAATGCAGCTTGTTTTATGATGGTGGGCCATGGAGAAGGATGGCTGTCAGGGCTGGGCACAGGGGAAAGCACAGAGGGTTTCTTTTCAGGGGTGGGGGAAGCCTTTCTGCCCTGCTGAGCCCGGCACAGCCAGCCAGCCCCTCTTGTGCTGCTGTAAGCGTACAGAGTGTAGAGGGCCATAAATTCTGGGAGCATGGAAGTCCCAGTCRGTGCCAGTCTGTGAGCAGGAACTTGTCTCAGGCAGGCGTGGTTYCAGGTGGCGGGGGCAGCACAGGGCTGCGTGTGTCCAGCCCCGGCACGCTGCTGCTCGAGATTGTGACCGCTGCACAATAGCCCTCGCTTGTAGCAGCTGGGTTGTGACACTGGCATGAGAGACTTGTGCAGCTGGGCCATGCCAGTGCCAGACACCAGTCCCATGGTACGGCCTGACCCAGCTGCACTGAAAGTCTCATTCTTCTCTCTGTATTTTATTTTTAAGATCAACAATGCAAAGTGGGGGTTACCGCTAGTGTGTTCTTGCACCCGCATGCATAAAATACATAGACATTAGGCAAATRCAATTCACTTCTTTCTTTCCTTAGGCATTGTGAGAGCTCCTTAGAAACTGCAGTGGTYCAAGCTGCATTTCTTGCTGTCCTACAGGCACAAAGTGTGGTTAGAAAAAAAATGACCCTGCTTGTATGTGTAGACATACATACAAAAATAAAATACATCCCTGTTTGCTTTTTCAGTTCTGCTTAGGGAAGAGCAGTTTTGAGTATTCAAATAATGCAAGCCGAACATTTTTCTAATGAGCATCATTTTGTTTGAGTTGGAAATAGTGAAATAGTGAAATAGTGCACATTTCACAGGTCAGCAACTAGAGCCCAATTACACAGTGATTTGTAGATTGTCCAGTTGTGAAGGGGTGGCAGTCAGCTTTTCTTTCCCAATCTAGAGTGTCTCACAGGTATATATTTACAATTCCTACACCAGCTTCATAAGCATAAAATAAGATCCAAGTCTCTTAGTTGCCTTGAGGGCTTTCTAGACTGGGAATGGACTTTGTTTCCCAAGTATGTCTCTAATCCAATAAAGCAGTTTAAAGCATTACTATAAAAGAGTATATATATAAAAATATAATTAATTATTGTTGGATAATGCTGACAAACAGGTGAAGAAATATTTTTTTTTACTATTCAGTGATGACAGTCTGAATCAGGATTTAGCTCAGAGCAAATTACCACTCTAAAGCATTAAAAAATGATTTGCCAAGACTAAAAAAAAAAGCAGAGAATTGTTTAAAATAGTGATGTTAAGAAAAATCAACAAATTACATTTGACCAAGAGAAACTTCCAGTTCTTTTTATTTGTTTACTGGCTTTTTATTTTCTCTTGGGAAACTCTGCAGCCAGATTTTCAGGCTATTCTCTGCAATTATGGGAACCCGGAAAGTTCTGTTTTTAAAAGAAGTCCAAGTTTCTCAAGAAGAAACATGACTGCAGGGACTGGGACTTATAAAAGAGTGAGCAAATGCTGCAGCATTCGAGATGGTTTTGTGACTTTCTACTTTCCCACAGACCAGGAGAGCGATGGTCCTTGACAAATAAAGATGATGGTGTGTGGCTCCCACCAAAATCTGCTTTGTGTTGGCAGTCCCAGGTGTGAAATGCTGGATCTTACCAGCAGGACCGAGAGCTTTGAGGGGCATCACCTGACAATAACAAGAAGTCATAAGAGGCCCTGGGTTTTTTTGGCCCTGTTTTTTGAGCAGCAGAGCATGGAGGATRTGAGAAATGAAGGGTGGAGCTGGAGTTACTTGCATGAGTAACATCTGCAGGACTGGGCCTGATCCTCTTCCCACTGGAAGCAACAGGCATTTCGCCAGCCCCAGCACTGGGACCAGGATCTGTGCCAGCCGAT
>JACDOX010000278.1:121125-145247 GCA_014549065.1 Cardinalis cardinalis | reverse complement strand
AAAAAAAAAAAAAAAAAAGACGGAAAAGCACAAATAGGTGAAAATAATGATACCACTAAAACAGACTCTTTGGCCAATAACCATGGGGATGTGTTTTGTAAGGCATGTCTTTAGTCCTGCTAGTCTTCCTTMAGACATGTGGGAAGCTTCGTGCTTAGTTGGAAGAGTCAGTCCCTGGGTTTGAAGGTGTGGGACATGAAGAACTGGAACAGGAGATAGATGGCCACTGGCATTTCTGTGGTGGGGTTGCCATGAGGGCAGGGAGCAGGTTTTTCTCAACTTTGTTGCATTGCAGCTTTAAAAAAATTGGAAATACTATCCTCATGACCTGGATCGTTTCCCTAAGCTTTTCTTTTCTTCTTTTTTATTATAGTTAATCTTATTTCTAAATACCAATTTTCTTTCCCCTAGGAAATTTAATAGGTAATGGCATCTTTACCTCTTTCTCTAGCCCAGTTAAGTTTTGAGGTGGTTTTTCATTTCTGTAGAGAGTTTTTTGGGTTGTGTGTTTTAAGTGTGGTAAATTAGAGTAGAAATAGGTCAACCGATTAGTAACTGCTGGTTTGCCTTTAAAAGCAAATAATTTTAAAAATTATTCTTCATATTTCTCAGTGTATGTGCCAGCTGTGTGTAATTTTAGCCTGTCTAAGTGGCAATGGATCATTTGGGGCAAGGGAAAACAAACCCTCTGGAACCAGAACAGAGCAGAGTAAGTAAAATAATGAAAGCATATGTAATTATTTCCTAAAAAAATGTAGTACTCCAGTGAGGTTTCAGGAATCCCACATGTAGGAGGAAGCTGCAGCTTTGAACCCAGTGTGTTTGGAGAGTTGCTTACCTTGGTAGCACAAACATAACTTGTTGACTGATCTGAGAACTCTTCTGATTAAATTAAATAAAGAGAAAATTTTCCTATTTACTGTTTTGTCCCTGGAAGCTTGTGGGCTGTAAGCAGAGCTGTTGCAGTACTGGTGCACTTGAAAACATGAATTCATATTACCTGGAAATTTTTTAAGGTATCACATCAGCATGTAGTCGTAATACCCACACTGTGTGTTTACCAGTGACTTATTTGCTATACTTCAGAAAATTAATTGCTTGGCATATATTTTTGAACTGRTTGGGAAGCTCCTTTAAACTTGTGCTCTGAAGTTTTCTCTTAGTTAATGACTGCAGCTTAGTTTGCACTAGAAAATGGCACATCAGCAAGGGTTGTGCGTAAATCACTCTCCCAGCACATTCAGCAGAACTTGGAAGATAAATGAAATWATTTTTTAACAAAATTCTGCTGGTGTAGCTTGTTTCACCAAGAGACAGGTCTAAAGTGTATTGTCTGAGGGCTTCTTTGCACATGTAGACTGTGTGAGGGTAAGAGAGAGTCACCCACAGAACTTCATGAACTCTGTTGAAGTGCTCTCATGCTTAGAGGTATTTTCAGTGACCAAGATGTCCTGTTTTCAGAAACCCTTKCCAGCCTTACTTAGACCCAAACAATACCAATTTAATGCCTTTTTAAAAGTGGATTCATTTAAGTTAGTGGAGTTCCCTTCTTATCCTGATGAGTTAAAGGGTATTTTTTAACAGTTGATCTGATCAGCAGAATATAAATTGCAACTTGATCTGGACTCCAGTGCTGACCTGGCTTTGGGCAGAGCATCGCATGAGGCACCTCCCAGGATCACTSCAGCCTGAAGGATTCCGTGGCTCTGGGCAGGGCTGTGCCAGTTCACRGGCAGTGAATGCTGCAGTGTGTGCTGTATTACTTGTGTAGCTTTCAAAGGTGCTGGCCAGGTGAGCCAAGAAAATGGCCTGAATGGGTGAAAGAAGTTATTTTGGATCACAGATATCTAAGTGCCTGGATTTCTCTTCTGCCTCATGTTGTGATCACTGTGGTTCCTCTRCATTTTGCCATCCCTGGCGGGTTTCCAAGGTGGAGCTCTAGCGGCTGAAGCACTGTTAAACTCTTAAAGGTTGTTATGGTTCCTGTTGTTTTTCTGAWGCTGTATCTTTGACATGCAGCAGTGAATGCCATGCAGAACAGTTGTGATCAATCTACCATCCTTGCCTTGCACTCAGTAACCTCAACGAGCTAGCAGCGTGAAGGAAAATGATACAAAACTTCCCAATTCCTTTTTCAGTCTTCAGATTGGTTTTTTTTTTTTTTTTTTAATTTTTGGGTGATATTTTTCCTTCTCTGTGGCACAGAGGTGGTAGTCCACATGGATTTGCTGAGAGTGTCCATGGGGCATTACAGAAGAGATCTCTCATCTCCTACTTCTTTGTCACTGTGCTGGCACAACTTCTGTTCCCAATAGTGTGATGCCTCTCCAATTTCCTGTCTCTACATGCCAGATTATGGGAGTTAGACAGTCAGCAACGCTGCACTGGGGCCAGAGCCAAAGAACAGGAGCAAAAGACGTGAGCAAAATCCTTTCCTTGGGAGAAGCTCCGCACTAGGGGTCTTAGGTTATTGACTTGGGAATGACTGACCTAAGTCTTTCTAGCAATTTGAAGGTGGGGCTTGTAACWGGAAGCCCTCCTGCCCCTCGTTTTTTACACTATCCTGTTCCAACATTGTTGCCATTTGAGTCGTTGAATTCTGTGGAGTCTGCAAGGCTGTAAAGAAAATCCTGAAACTCCTGTCTTGCTGTCCCAGTGTTCCACTGTTCACTCAGATTTCACATTTTGTTTGCCCAACTCATCCTGAGACTAAAACCAACGTAAAGACCTAGAATATTTCAAGTCAATGCTCAGATCCTGTAGGAAAAAGTTAGGCAATCCAAATGGTAATAGGAATGATGGCTTATTTTGAGACTTTAATGACACTCAGGAGTAATTTGGAGACTGAATAGTCTGAGATTGCTAGCACTGAACTAGCAGTAGCCATGCAAGTTTCTCTGCAGAGCTGCAGTTCAGGTGAGCTGGACTCTAATGTAAGCAGGAATAACACCATGGAGTAGGGTTTGCTCAAAGTGCCCCACGTTGGCAAAATTTCATTTTTTATTAATGGAACTGATGAATTTTGTGACCCAGTGCAACTTGAGAGACAGTGCTTGTTGTGCTGTCCACAGTTTTTGAAACTCCCTTTACAAGATCACCAGTCRCTGCAGAGAATTGCTTTCCAGCTAGCATGGCACAAGCAAACTTTACTCCCATTACTGAGGATTTTTTCTAGAAGTTGCCTATTCCTCACAGGTCTCCCTTAATTGCTGACATTCCTGCTAGTCTTTTATTTGATGACTGCCAGACTGTCACCAGATACCTAATCTCAAATCCATCAAAGGAGTAGCAAAACCCAGCTCACTTACAAAGACTGTTCCATCCTTTCTTTTGTGACCTGACTTAAASCAGGGGTTTCAGTATGGAAGACTGGTTAGCAAATTTTTTAATGCCATAGGAATGCTTGTCTGAGGATAGGTTCATATTTATGCTCTTATGATCCAAAACAGACAGAAACATGGATATATATGCGTCTGGTTGTGAGAGGAGGCTGTAGGACTTTCAGTTCATTTGGGTTTTGGTGGTGTGGCTGGTTTTGTTTTACTTTGACATGTCACTTGAATAGAGATTTGTCCTAATTTAACAATAATCCATGATCTAGAGACAAGCTATGTTTGATGATACCCTAGAGTTTAGAGAATTATTAGGGTTTTTATTTTTGGTGGGTCTTTCATGTGATAGGATCTGTGCTTTGGGGCTGCGCTCTTTGCAAAACTGAGAATGGAGCTGTACAGGGCTTAAGATATATCAATCATTTTTCTCTTGCTTCCCATGGTGAATTTGCTCCTGTGGTGGTTGCATAAGGCAACCCAGCTGAGCAAAGCCGCAATAAAAGAGAAGCAGCTTGCTACTCACTTTCTGTCAAGTTGCCACACTCCTTCTGTACATGCTGCTCTACACTAGTTGCAGATTACCACAGCAAACAGCTTCCAAAATTCCGGCAGTCTTTTCTCCCATGTGCCTCTGCTTGTTAGCATGGCTGAAAGGCTTTTGTGCTACTGCAGCACAGCTTGTTGGCTTATATGGCACGATAGAAACCAGTTCATTATCAGTGTCCTTTTCTATACTTTAATTACCCTGGCTGGTCATACATTTCTGCTCCCGGAAAAGGAGTGAATTCAGTATCTGGAAATGTGATCTATCATGAGCTTCAAGTTGGGCAGCCTCACTTGAGGTATTTCCACTGAGGCATGGATTCAGGACTTGGAAGTCTTTGGGAGGAATCTGGAAATTCTTTGCTGGAGGAGCATGCAGAAATCCAAGGCAGCATTACTTTTCCAGGGTACTGGATAAAAGTAGCCTGTCAGAAAAAGGGAACTTTCCACCCGTCGTCATTTACCTTATTGTTCAGAAATCAAGACTGTACTTTAACAGGTTGTAAATGAGCAGGGTTTAGGCGATTTGAATCAGGTGGTGTGCAAGGCTCACCACATCAGTGGCACAATGCCTCTTCCAAGTAGAACTGGCTCACAGCTGCCCAGCTCCTCCATTGTACGGTGCAGGTTTCCTGCTGTCCCACAATGGAGGTAGGAGGGAGGAGAGCATGACAGCTCTGCCTTGCAAAGAGCTGCTTTTTTCTGTTTCTACATTGTTTGCTCCATCTGAATTACTGAGATGCCTGTCTTATAGTAGCTGGGTACAGCCTGAGCCTCCTCTGGCATGTTCTAGCTACCTTCCTACATACTTGCCTTCATCCAAGTTGTACAGTATGAGGAAAGACGGCATTGTCATCCTGACTTACCAAATCTTGTATTAGTCATGTCTTTGGGAGATGGTGGCAGTTCTTCACCTCCCACGCACAGCCTAGATATAGTCGTTTACCAGGCTCGATATGGATTAAAAAAAAAAAATCCTAATTCTTTGGCTCTTTTAACTGTAAATGGCTGTAATTCATAAATTTTACCATTTTGTTTTTCTGATGAGAACTATAGCTYGTGCTAAGAACAGTATTTTTGCTTCCCTGCCCCCTCTTACTGTTGCGGTAGGGTGAATTGCATCATTTCTAATAAGATTAGAGCTATTTGCATTTTAAGGTGTTCAGGGTATTAGCTGGCAGCRTGTCAGTTTAGTCTGTCTGAGCTGGCTTTGGTCACCTCCCATAAAGGTTAGAGAGTTCAGAAATATTGTGCCTGGTTGAACTGAGAGTCTAGACATGTCTGGAGAGATCCTTAGTTTTCAGGGTTTGTCTAAGTTTTGTTTCAATAGGGGTGTGAAAGCTACCAAAAAATGACAAGCTAACACAAAGGTTTGAAAGTCATTTGAGTACTGTGTGGGCGAGAAATGCCTGTATCTGTTCTCTTAGTCAAAGAACAGCAAAGGGCACACACTGAAAAAATAAAGAGCACTGTCAAGCAAATAAAAGACCTTTTATTTGTGTGTAGAGATGGAGTCCAGGGTTGTTTGTGGTTTTAAATGTAGAAACTAAGGTGTGCCACTCAGATCTCTGCATGCCAGGCTGTAGTTCTCTGCATTCTCCTGATCCATACAGCCCTCTCTGGAGGTGAGCCGGGCAACAACCTTCCTGGTGCTCCAGGAGTGAAAGAAAAGAACAATAAATATCAAAGTATTATTCCTGCAGGACTGCAYACTTTGCCACTCCTGGAGGCCCAGCTGCTGGTTGTGGCCCTGTGCTCCATGCAGCTGTGACAATACMTCTGTCCAGCTCAGGGACCTTCCCTCTGTGCCACCTTTTGGTTCAGGAGGGCTTTTCCTGAAGAGCTCCAGTTCTTGAAAAGGCCCCTGTAATTTTCTCCTGCTATTCCAGTGAACCTCTTCACCCACTGAGCATTGAAAAACATACTGTCCAAGAACATGGTTTTCACTGGAAAATCTCAAAACAAGGAGAAGTATTGTCCTATACCAAAAGCTGTCCTGAATCGTAGAAAATTTAATGGATCTTAACAGAAGTTGGACAGTGCCTGACCCCTGACAGATGCCACTGTGTCTTGTGTTCTGTCTGGAGGAGTCACTGTATGCTGGGGCCATCATACCTTTTGTCAGTACTTTGAAGCTGTGGTGGAAGTAGGAATGCTGAGGATAGGCCATGGAGTCTGCTTGCACAGTTGCTGACAGGTACACAACACACTGGAGGTACACACTGGGGTTTTTTTGCCTCAAAGYTTGCAGTTTCTCAACTAGCAAATGAAGTAACCTGGGAAAAGGACAAAGGAACAGTAACATAAGTGGAATATGCCTGTTAAGTTTCCTAGAGAGGAATTACAGAGAAGAAGCTATTTGCTTCTGCAAGTTTCTACAGGCAAGTTATGTTCTTGACCACTCTTCGGTTCTCATGATAGATCAAGTATTTTAAATCTCTGATTCCTGGAACTGTATAACAAGAATGTCAAGTCTCATTAAAAAAAAAATACAGCAAAACATGTTTCTAGCCTTCCTGATTGTAGCCCAAATATTTTGGATATGGCCTGAGTAAATGCAAATTGTTTCAAAACAACAGAAAACAATGGCAATGTATATTTTTAGTACTGGGATTAACATCAAGTGGGCAATACGAGAATTATCAAACCTTCATCATCAGTAGTGCTAAAGATTCTTGAAGGATTTAACCACCTCAGCAGTTATGTTTAATGTGAAGTGTGGAGAAGAGAGCAGCCAGTTCATTTCCCTAGTTATTTAGGCACCATTGGTGATATATTTGTGGGTTTGTATATTTAATATAGGCTTTGATGTTTTCCCTTATGCATCTTTTTATTATATAAATAATCTCCTTGTTTCTTGGTGTTTGCTGTTGGTGTGTGCAAATACATTCATCTTTTGTTTCCCCCCTTCCCTAGTGACCTGTTACATTTAGTTATGTGATATACAGAAAGGAAATAATTAGTCTAACTTTGATCTGCCCTTGAAATTGCGCTGTGCTTTTAAACCGCTGTAGAAGAAGAAAAACAGTAAGTTTGTTTCTGCTCTCCTCAGCAACAAAGCACAGAGTAAACCTAAGCACTGTAAATTAGTGTATCATGATAGCCTAAAGAGCCACTTTTTAATAAATGAGCTGTAGATGGAAACTTTTCTTTCCAGCATGGAGATGCTGCAGATAGGGCAGTGGTGTGCAAGGAGCTCCTGAACTGTGAAATCAGAGGAGAGGCCATTGGATCATCACTTCTGAGCACCTGTGTGGGTGCCTGTTTCATCTCATCCCCTTACTTTCACCTTAATTTATTTTTCCACTTTTTAACATTGAAGCTTATTTTGTTGGTGATTCTTTTCTCTTTTTTTTTTCCCTTTCTTTTTTCATTTTTGTATTCTGCTTGGCATTGCATGAGCAAATTATTAAAGCTTCCCTGCTCCAAGGAGCTCTGGGAAGAAAAAAAAAATCTGCCAGAAGTTATTTGAAATGGGCTGTGAAATTTGCAGACTGTTACAGGAAAAGCAGATATAGTTTTCTGTTTCTGATCCCCAAAGCCTATAAACAAAGCAAAATTTGGGTGATTGAACAAAAATGCAACAGCTTCAGGATTTTTTTTCCAGTTGCTGGTAATGAAGGAGAGACTTGGGTCCAGCCTGTGGGCACAGAATTTGAACTGTGTGTCCATCTAATTAATTTACTTATGGTTGGTCTTTTTGGGTTTTTTAAACCTTCACTTATTTCCTAGTGTGTGTTGTTTTTTCAGACACCAATACTATTATAAGTTAGGTAATAGGACAAWAAGAAATAGCTTTATTTCAGGTAGTGTCTGGACCTTATTTTTACAGTTTCTTTTACTGCTCAGAAAAACAGAGAATAGAAAGAATTTGGAATACAGAAATACAATGCCAATTTCTCCTTCTAATCCCCTTAGTCTGCTTGTGCATTTACTGCATGTGGCTTTGTGGGGGATTGTCCCAATGCAACAGAAAACTGTCTTGGTGATTCAGTAAAAGGCCCCCTACATTGATTCATGGGAAAAACTATTTGCTGTTAAAGTCCTAAAAAGGCTTTCCTTGGAGTGTTTTTTTTCTTCACTTTTTGTTTTTTTTTTTTTAGTTTTTTTTTTGGCTAGGCAGCTGTTGAGCTAAGAATACTCAGAATTTTTTGCAGTGGATGTGAACATTTTACGCCTTAATCTCACCTCCTTTTTCATAAGCAAGTTGTCTTCTCTGTCATAGTTCCAGACCTCAGAATCCTAGTGCTGTCTTTTTTTAATTGTGCAGTGCTCAGGCCACTRAAGTTGTGATCCTTGACTGAAGGATCTTTATGTTCCAGTAATACAAATGAATGGTGAAAATGCASTAGTTTTACGAAGATGATGTTTAACCGGCATGGGTTAAATGTGAAACCAAAGTCTTTGTAGTGAGTCATAATTAAAGATTCCACTCTAYAGTTTGTACTRTTTTTATTTGATTATCTATTATCCCTGTGTGATATTTTCCCATCCAGTGCAAGTACTTTTGTTCCTTTTATCTGTTAACTGTTTTTCTGCCCTAAGCTATTGTGTGTTGCTCCTTTAAGATGACGTCTCCTGTGATGTACCCCAGAGCTAGATGTAGTAGTATATAAAAGTGTCTTAACACRCTTCACACTATCACAGTGCTAAATTATTTAAGTTTTTCAAAAGGCATTTAGGCTTTTGCTGAAAGAGGATTCAAATACGGACAGCAGTGGTGGTTATTACTCAATATATGTTTGTCCAGAAATGCATATGAAAGGTAGAGATGTTAATTTTAGTTTCACTGAGTCTCCCCGGCTGGAAACTGAATGTAAATCTGAGTATATATCTCTCTCTTGTGTTTTGCCTCTAGCAGCTTTTAGAATCACAAATGCACATTTTTAATGACTAAATGTAACATTAACAGAGACCCATTCTGCCCCAGTTGTTTCAGCCAAGAATGGACTTGCTAGGGACTGCTTTTAAGTARCCACATCTATCTAATCAAGGTTTCCCCTTTCCCCCTGGAAAAAAAAATTAAAAAGCAGAGAAAATAAGATTATTCATTCCTGTGCAAGCTTCAGAGTGGCAGCTGGGATGTGAAGTAAGAGGTCATGGTGTATGGCTGCACCATAGATACTTTCTTCCAGAAGCTGTATTTTTGTTCATCCCTACCAGAGGTGGGCAGGAGGTTGTGCAGTGGCCCTGGGGCTGGGACACAGTGCTGGTGTCAGGCTGGATAACCTGCTGCATTCTCTAGGAATGGGTGGAACACACTGCCAGAGGTGGAATGTTGTAAAGGATAAAGAAGTACCTTTAGGTTATATTTTTCTTCCAGCTTTTAAATAAATCCCGCACTATTTTAGGGGATTAGGAGTGAWACAAAATATTTTGGAAAGCCACCTTAGCCTTTTACTCTGTTTTGCATTTCTAGACTCCCTGAAAAAARAGCACTGCTTTGCTGGATGTTGGGACTGCGAGTGCAGGCTTGGAAGCGTTGCTGCTGTGTACCTGCTCCTTGCAGCTGGCATTTGGAGCTGGCCCTAGATGATGGGATCAGTCTTGGGCTGAGGCACCTGGGGARTGAGCAGCTTTCCCATGTGGGGATGGTAGTCCAGCATCACTTTCCTTCCTCAACATGCTGCAGCAGGGAACTTGTGGCTTGCTTAGAGCAGGAGGATACTTGGTGTTATCCTGCCTGTACCTCCTGGCAATTTCTGCAGAGCTAGCCTATGGCATCCTGGTCCTGTGTGAGGAATGGGTGAATCTGAATTGTGTTGGACAGGGGTTTGAAGGAGTCCATAAAGGGAAATGGAGCTTGGCCATGTGGCATCAGCTCCTGGTACCTTCTCCCATTCCTTTCCTATTAACATGAAACTGGGGTTCATTCACCTTAAATGAAGTACTTAATGTACATGATTGAAAAAAAAGAAAAAGTACACTGCAAGGTTCACGAGAAAAAAAGGCAGAGAAACTCTGGACTGACCCGAGGACAAGGGCGGTTCAGAAAGCCTTGCAGCCAGCTGGTGATGAAATAAAGCATGAGGGATCGTCCCTTCTTTATCCCAGCTGAGCCGGCAGGCTGGAAGGTTTTCCCTGGATGGCTGTCCTGCCAGCTTGCTGAAAGGAAGCTTTCCAGGGGGTCAGGGCTTTCAAGCTGCTGTACCTTCTGACTGGGCTGGTGTGGGGAAGCAAAGAGACCTGGGGCAAGAGGCAGCACAACAGCTTTTAAGGGTATGACCTTAAAGGAAGAGGAGTTGGAAAAGCCAAAGATAAAGACAGCCCAGAACATCCTTAGGGCTGCCAAGCCTAAAATTAGACGCAGGCTAGGCTTTGTTTTCCTTGCAGGCTCACATGCCACATGCGTCTTCCCCCAGTTGGCCTACTCCGTGAGGACGGCGAGTGCTGACGCCAAGGAGCACTTGACTCCCTGGGAATAGGTTTCTTGTGACTTTGTGTAGTCCCCATCATCCCACGGTGGGAGCAGGTGGGCGACACGGCAGAGCTGCTGTCACGTGCGGGCACACGTGGTGACAGCAGCTATCCTGGGACTGCTGCTGTCGACAGCCAAAGCGTTGCTGACTCCAGGGAGGGTCAAAATTATTATTGGTGACCACATGAGGTATTAAGTGCAGCATTGACGTTAGGAGTCCATGCACAGGACATAGCTCACCTAAGTGACACTGAGGTGGTGGTTTAAAGAGTGGCCAGTGGATTGGGAACAGGCAGCAGAGGGATGCTGGATACCACATCCCACATGTGTGTTATAACCCTTCCCTTAAAGGCTGTYGCATACATTTTGGCAGGGCACCTCTAAACAGTTATGCCCAAAAGCTCCAGTTTTGCCAGATGGAAAAAAGCCCCACAAAATTGTTGGGGCAGAGCTTGGCCATTCAGGGTGAACCAGAACAACGTGTAAAGCTTACATTTGGGGCTACACCAAATATGGTTGGATTCTCATGTCAGTGCATTAAAAGGGAGCAGTGTGACCGTATAGTCACTACTGTTTGAAATGGTGTCTCTCTTAAGAAGACATGCTGTTAAACCAGACTTACTCTGTGAGCTCTAAAACAGGCTATCTTAATTTTATTCGGAATTCACTTAGCACTGTTGTGTTCACATTATGCGGCAGAAAAGCCTGTTAGGATATGTGCTTGCCAGGGAGTCCTTCGACTGAGCAAGAGCCTTTCTGATCTCTTTGCCAGGATGTTACCAACTCTGCATGCAATTTGGGCAGTTTTGGAGTGTACAAGTATAGGTAAACCAGACTGCAGCAGTACTTTTGGCATCTCTGCTAGCTGCTGTACAAGGGACTGATCAGCCCAGGACATTTCAAGAATGCAGAGATTCGTTTTTTAGTTTACTTCTCCGTGCCTGTCCTTCTGCTTTGTCCAGCTGCTTAGAAAAGCAGCGGTTTTCCAGCTGCCTTCTTTAATCCCCTTTGACTGGGCTGGAATTCTAGCCAAGCAGTACCTACATTACAAGAGGGGAGAGGCCCTGAGTATAATGCTGCACTAAGGGTTTTACGCTTGTCTCCTCGCTTGCTGCGTAGCCAGGATAAGTCCTAGCCATTTCTCCAAATCCCTGTGAGTTTTTCTTCAAAATGAAGTGATTAACTCCTGCTGTAAACTTCCCCTTGTCTAGGGCATCCAGGCCTTGCGCTGAGCTTGACAGCATTCAAGATCTCCTGCCCACATAGACTATTAGGTTCTGCTTATCCTTCGTTTCCACTGCCTGGTGAAATATTAGATAACGGGGAAAGAGCTTATCTTACATGCGTCTGAGCTGACAAATATGGCAGCCTTTCAGTAAAAAGGCTAATGCAGACGAGGCCTTTTTCCTGGCTGGAATAAGAATGAGGCCGGCGCTTGTCTTCTGCCACTGACAACGGTCAGATGCATGCGGCATGATTTCCATAGCATCCAGACAGTCGGAGCACCTAATATCTACCTGTCTAGTCAATACATCAGCTTTGCTAGAGCGGGGAGCTGAAGTTTGTCATTGAGGCGGGTTTCTAATGCAGCACGAATGGATCTTTCAGCTGTACTCCAGGGTAAACATTGTAAGCCGTGCAAATTTATTTACCGGYGCTGACAAATAACTGTGTCAGTCACTTTTGTTTTCTCCCCGAAATAAGATATGCTTTATAAATGTCCTTATGGATTTAATTTTTGCAGCTTCGTGCATGGGGGAGGGGGAAGAGGGGGGACTTCTTGCTGTTTGAGCAGATTAATATTAGTGTTTGTTTCCCTGTGTGTTTCTGCACATGAAAAATTGGATTGTGTTTGGAATCAATAATCTTAAAGGTCTTTTCTAGCCTAAATGATTCTGTGATACAAATAACCTTCAGATGGACCCATTTCAGGATTTAACAGTTTGATAGTAACAGCTGGGAAACACTGTCCTGATAACAATGTTGAGGGGAGTTTGTCTTAACAGTACAGCTGAGAAACTTYGCTTTGCTGTGCCAGGGCTACCTGGAGGGGCAAGAGGAGCAGGAAGGAAGAGGCTGGTTTGCACACAGGGTGCTGAGCAAGGCCTGCTACTCATTTCAGAAGTTTCTTGGCTCATCTGAGGCATAGGGCTGTGCTTGAAATTTAACACTTCCATTTTGAGAAAGAATACTCACTGTTATAATGTGGCATATTTCTGCACTGCATTCATACAGATATTTTGGGAAATTGTTTTCCCAGCTGTAAATTCTAAACCGTACATTYGCTGTTGAATTCTAAGCCACCAGCTAAACCCCAAAGTGTCTGACAGCCCAAAAAGCTGGGGATCTAGTGGGAGAAACTGGTGTCCTTTTTAGAAGAGAGGGAATAGAAGTTTAAGGGTGGCTTTCTACAGTATGGTGAAGCACAAGTGTGCTCTGCATGGAGGAACTGGAAAGAGTTGTTAGTTGGGCAAGCCAGACACACCTCGACAGCATCCTGAGCTGCTGCCAATCCACACGGGGGGTTTGGATCTCTTCCAGGCTTTGTTCCTGAAAATAAATTGTTCAAGATGGGAAACCCTGAAGATTGCATTGACCAGTGAGCCATGCCTCTGGGTGTGAGCTTTAAGGGWGAGAACTCAGGTTTCAGATTTGGGCTAGAGGCTCACCGAGAAAAAGCTGCGATCAAACTTTAGCCTACATTTCATTTGTTTGCAAGAGGTGGTCTACAATTTTTATTCTTCCTTATAAATGGGATTTATTTTGGCCTCAGAAATTTGAGAAAGSGCTTTGATCTGATTATTTTGTTTAGCTATTAACTTGTTTTGTATCTACAATTTATATAAAGACATCACCTCTGTATCTATTCCAAAAGAGTAAAGAAATTAGGTAACATGTATAAACCATGCAGGATATGTAAGACAATGGATATATGCTAACTATTATGTTATTTATTTAGTGCTTTGATAGCCATGTTGCAAAACAAATGAGGAGGTGGGGATGTCTTTTGGAACAGAATATGCTGCAGCGCCCGCCTTGATCTGCATTAGACATCTGCACTGTGAAGTACAAGCGATGCTCAAAGACGCACTGAGAAAACAAACGGGTTACAGAACTGTCGTGTTAGAAATGACAAAATGTGTAGGCAATGCAGAACCTAAAACTGCTTCAGTTTCAGACAGGATGTTAAAGTATTAACTGAAGAAACAGCGGAATATAGCAGAAAAGATGAAATGCGAACATTTTGGAAACTGGGACTCAGTTCTTCAGCAGAAGACCAGACCCTCAAAATTCTGTGATTTAACACTGGAACCACTAACTTACCTCTAATACTAGGAACCAAAACTCTTAGCTCTTAAACCCTCCCTTCCCCCGCCCCCCGCCCTCTCCCATTCCCCAAACCTCAAAAGCAAAAGCACAAAAAACACCAAACCCCAAAGYCAAACAGAAAAACCACCTTCCTGAAAATTTTTAGAGGTGTTCAGGTTTAAGTTGGCTTTGGGTAAGGCACTTASAATGAACAAAAAGTCATAGTCTGAGCTTTCAGAGCAAGAAATATGAGAGGAAATAAAGAAAAAATTACCAGAGTCTTTTTAGATTCAAAATGTCTAAGCTGTTTCTGCCCAAAAAAGGATACATTGAAKCTGAGAGCCAGTTTGGGTTGTATGACAGATTCATGCTTCTTATATGCACAACTTTGGATTGAGCAATTCCCATCTTCCYGCCTAAGGTGTGTAAACCAGAGACCAGATACATTAACAGCAAGCTATTTGGTGTGTCTAAAAAAATCCAGGATARACTCTGGAAAGGGCGTGCCTTTTCTAATTCACTTAGCAAAACTGTGCTAATATGATGACATGCAGCTTTCAAGGCAGGAAATATGGCAGGTAAGGTATTGGCAGCACCTCAGCCTCACCATCCTGAGTGTCAGACAGCAGTTTAGACTTTATCCATGACTTTATCCAAGACTTAGACTTTATTCMTAAGCCATCTCTCCTAGGAGACCCTTTTGAGTAACTACTACACCCAAGGGATTGGATCCCTGAGGGCAGAAGTGGCTGGGAAGCTCTTGCTGTAGGGTGTAAACTTTGTAAGGGAAGCAACTGCAAGTTTGTGCTGCACTTGGCTGAGACTAGAGAAAGCAGGAATGGCGTGGGATGTACGGGGAGTAAATACTGCCCTGCCTGAGGGCAGGGGCTGTGTGGCCAGGCCTGTGCCACGTGTGTGGTCCTCGTGGTGTGGTGTGCCCAGGCATGGTGCACRGAAGAGAGGGCGCACAGACGCAGCCAGGTGTTGGGTAAAGTCTGTGGGGGAGGCTGGGATGCCGAGTGCAGGTGGCCAGCACATGCCTCCAGTGTCAGACGCGTCCCAGACCCTGCGTGCTCGCTGGGTATGCGCCGTGCTGGCAAGCTGCACGCTCTCACGAGTCATTTGTCTGGGACTTATGAATGGCAAAAAGCCTGGTCTGAGCTGCTATGCAGATCAGGATGCCGGCATCCTGAAATCCCGGACAAATCCCCTTAGCGCTTTTGGTAAATCTGCAACTGGGATTTAACGTTGTGACAGCACATCCTAAGTGTGGTAAAAATAGCCTGTCTCCCAGCAGTGCAAACCTGACTCGCACCTCACAGTTAATGGGTGAGCAGTCAAGGCTGTTTCTGGAGTCGCTGCACGAACGCGTGAAGCGGTGCCGGTGGCAGGGGATCACAGAGCAGCGCTGTAAAACGCTTGCCTGGCTCAGGCTGATTCTCTGCAGCTTTGACTTAAAACTCAGCGGATCAGAAGTGTGGCAGAGACCCCTGATCCCAGAGTGGAAAGGATGATGGAGAGATCTCTCTGCCCTTTGCTTCTCCAGAAGGCTTTGTCCGCCCTGGGTTTGCCTGGAGGCAGGCTGGAAGGTGTGCTGTGTGGGCAGCATCCCTTCCTAGGCTGGGCACAAAGCTTAGCCCTCTCCCTGAGGGCTGCATAAGAACTTGGATTTATCTGGTTTTAACCCTTTACCTTAATCCTAATGAAAAACCACGTTTTATATTAAAAATTAGGGCTGTACCAAATGTGAAGCATCAGTAGTTTTGCTGCCCCAATGGGGTAACATGGAGAAGTGAGAGGGAGTGGATGTGTTTTTCCTGCTCTGAATGCACGGACAGGAGATCATGGTTTCTCTGTGACCCTGAAAACAAGTATCTTACTCTCAAAACTTCCTTTCCAACAAGTCAGTTTGCCCAGAAAGCCTTGCCCCACCCAAATGGGGTGTAGTGTTATCTCTTTAGTGGGCTGCACAAAAATGCTACGGGTGAGTCAGTACAATGTCGGATGTGCAGTTGTACAGAGTGGGAATAGAGGATGAAGTAGTTTGCAATGCAGCCTCCCATCCAAAAATACCAGCCAACCAACTGTAAGATGCATTAGCTATCATTTCCCAGTGCATCTGGTAAGATTTCAAGCAAATTTTGGGTTTTTTTGCTGTCACACACAGGAAAATACCATTGCGGTCCCTTGGGAACAGCCTTTTGCTAACTGGGAAAAGGCACCTGTTCACTTACCACTGGGCAGATTTTGAAAATGCATCTTTGTGATTTTGATGCTCACATGTCGTCTTCAAAAGTGGCTTAGCAGCCCAAATGACATATGGCACTGGCAGTGGACAGCGTGTGAAGGCTGAGGTGAGTGAGGCCGTGCTCTGTGGAAGCACTGCGTAGGTGCTGCTGTGGTACCCAGAGAGAGAAGAATGGAGAGGACAGGCAGGAAGAGCTGAAAGGACTTGCCTTAGGTCACTAACAGGTCTGTGACAGAGTTAAGGGGAGAAACTCAGTCTCAGTGTGATCTCACAGCTAGTAGATTATGCATCTCCCTAAGCATCTATGCCATACTTTGTATGCAGTCTTGTATATTCTGTATACAGGGTCATTTTTCCTTTCTGGATACCCAAAGTCCTCCTATGAGACACTTCAAGTTTAATTGTATCCTACCTGATCCARTATTATGTTAGGGCTACAGGGAAAGAATAGATGGAGCAGCAGTGTTAGAAAACACCTCTCAACCATCACTGAGATCCCAGCTCTGTCCTTGATTCTTTCCAGAAACATTCATCCCTCTGACTACCTGGGCTCAGTAACATCACAGTAGAGTGGGACTCTGCTACTCCACGTATGAGCTAGCACTGCATGGCTGCTGGGTTTGCTCCTGCTTTTGGCTTCCGTCCTGAAATGACAGTGTAATTTAAACTGCCTAAAAATACAGAAGTTAGCTTGCCCTTACACAGGGTACAAGAGGTTGTTGGTCCTCATGGTAAATGGTCAAGCTGCCTTCCTGTCACGTGTAGTGTCTCAGAAGTGGCTTGAGTTTGAAGATACCATTAATTCTGCTGAAAACGAGAATTCTGTCATTGCCTTGGGTGGGATTAGTCTCATTTTATGTAAAATAGATGCAGATTTAAGCTTTGTATCAAGTTGCTAGGGTGCTGTCCATCAAGCAATGTTTGGAAATCATTTTTAGAAGCGATGCCAGTTTTGACATGCTGTTTTAATATTTTTCTGGCTGCAATAGGGCAAGACATAGAAATCTTATGTTGTCATCACACAGAGCTGCAAAACGTTCTTTTTATCTTTTTTTTTTTTTTGCTTTCTCTCTCTTGCACTCTGTCATATGGAAACCAGATCAAGATTATAAAACTATTGCCCACAAACTGTGATCTTTCTTCTCTTTTGTGGTGAGAGCTGACAAGTCAGTGATGGCTTGGTGCTGTTGGTACTAGCTGTTCATGCCGCACTCATTTGTATGTATCGGGAAGTGCCGAACTTGGCGTTCTTCTCAGTTGGCACACACGCTGGTGAAACGTCARATTTTTAATTGTGATAAAGTTCACGAAAGAAAAAAATTATGGCAGATGTTTCCTTTTGTCAGAGTGAACTGAATCATTAAAATGTGATATGATGTACTATGAACAAGTCAATGTAAACACCATCCCTGTGAACATGTCAGAAGACTGAAGAACTTAGACCATTCATGGTAATGTTAAAAACCATGTGGTCTGAATGCTGTATTACCAAGCTTTTCTCTTTAAATGCAGAGCATGAATCTTATGAATTTTTATTGCCTTTCTACAAAATGAAAAGATAACATATTCTGCTGTGGTAAAAATATCCTGGTAGCTTCTGCAGTGTGGTTGTCGTTTTGCTGGTGGTTTACTCAGAGGTCTGCTTTTCACAAGTAGCAGTGAGGTATCCCATTCCCATTGAGTGCTGAGCTTGCTCGCCTAATTTCCTCTTTTCTAGAAGATATATTTTTGGGAAGTCTTACTCCTTTTCCAGTCTGAAGGAAGTGACAGAAACGCTGCTGCTTGCTGAGGAATGCCTGTGATGATGCRTTAAAACTGGCTCCCGATAAGTGGTTATGGAAAAACTGCAGGAAGCATCTGACAACTGACATTCTCAGTGGACTCCTTCTCCTATTTCCTCCTCATATCTCCTGCTTGAGGGTTATTGTCCACTACTCACTTAGGCCATTAGTCAGAAAAGAAGTGCATTACAAACTTCCTGATACTTYCCCATGACCTGAGTACTTTTTTATCTGCAATTATTCTCTTCTTGCTGGCCTAAGAGATCTTGACTAGATTGATTCTTATTCCCAGTGTTGTCCTTTCTCAAGATTTTGCCTTAAATTAAATGATTTTCTTAATGCTTCAGCTGCTGGAATCAAGCAGGAATGAATACCTTAATTTTGACATAAAGGTCAYGGACACTCTGGAAAGATGAGATCTAGGTGGATCCCACAGGGATGTTTTCTGTCACTCTTCTGATTTCTGATTTGAGGGAGCCTGACTTTACCGTTTTGGAATGCTGTGGATTGGGAATAGATTACTGTGCTAAATCATAAAGAGGGTTATAAATGAGGAAAAAATCAAAATCATTTTGTCCTCCAAAAATCTCAATCCTCACCTCTTTTGAGGGCACACTGCAAATGAGGCGAATGTGTTTTGCAGACACATTTAAATACTCGTACACAATGTGATCAATTACAYTGATTTATTGGGGAAAAATTTGTGTTTCTGTGCATGGACATACATGAATTGTATGCCAGTCATGTATTTTATTTTAAGTGGGCTTGCAGAAGCCAGAAGTAATGAACTTAGCAATCTGATAACAGTTGTTAATGGCAGAGCCTCTGTAGCTCTTGCACCATGGCAATTCGTGGAAATGCAGTGTGCTTTTCTAAACTGGCATAAGTTTTTACACCTCTCTTGCACCATAGGAGCTTAATCCATCGTGAAACCTCGTTAGAAGCTGCGCCATTGTATCCTGAGGCAGATGTGAAATCTGTGTGAGTCACCGATCTGCCATCAAGCTGAAGGAAACTGAGTCTGTGGTTCTTAAGAAAGAAGGCCCCGTTTGGGATGCATTTACACAGCTCCTTTTGTGTAAATCATTAGTGCTATAAACTATCCATTATTGTTAGGAGAAGAAATTTAACAATGCAAATAAAACAAAATACTGTGGCAGAGCAATTTTATGCTTGATTGTAATGTTTAATGGCATGTTCTCATAAAGAGATTTTTCCCATCCTTCAGACCTATCATGTCTGTGACTCACTTGATTTCCGAAGGTTTTAACAGCCCTCATTTTATTCCTAGAGTTGTTTTCTCTAGAGCAATTTCTGTAAACGTGCTGCAGCATGGGGTTATCCAGGGTTAATTTCCCTTATGATTACACATCCAGACAGCATGTATGTAAATGCTGCAAGACAAATGATAAGAAAACTGCAGGATGAAAGAAAACAAATTCCTTTGTTTTGCATGTAGATTCATTTACCAGTATTGAAGTCTTTCCTTTGCTCACTTTTAAATGTTAACACTAGCTTATAYTGGCATTGTAGTTCTTTACAACCATTATTTTTATGTCATTGCTGACCTCAAATTTTGCATTCTGTTGATTCCCTTTGTTCCCCATATGTCTTCAGATACTTTTTCCAGGTTCTCTCTTCATCSTTTACTTTCAGGTACAAGACAGCACCATCAGTGAGGCAGAGCTTTGTATCTCTAAACCAGCTGATTATATTCATGTCAGAAATAAAATACAGCTCTTCACATTCTACTTGTATTTTTAGTACTATATTGTAATCCTGGTTCTGCTTTCCCTTCTTATCTTTGTTCTGTCTTGCCCTGAGATTATATTTTTTTTAGACTAGGGTTGCTGGGTTTCCTTGTGATGTTTCTGCACTGTCCAGCTTTTTGAARTCTTTGCATACACCTTAGTCAGAAAGTACTAAAATGTTTGATAGTCGGTTAACCTGCAGTCGAGTGCCCCTTGTTTTCTTTTCCTGGCTGCCAGGGAGTTTGCTGGCAATTGAGATTTATGGAGCGAATAATCCACCTGGCAGGAGACTCTCTGTAACTGAAGTATGTTCTTTAGTGGAAGAATGAACGTTCTTTGTGTGTCTAAAATACCACTAATAGCTTATTTAGCAACCTATACTTCTACAACAGGGCTTTCAGTTTTGTGTTGGAGGTGGATTTTTGCATGYGCTTAATTCTAGCATCCATGCTAATTCTATCCCTCATTTAACTTTCATCCATTCCTATGGCAGGATAATGCATGATGTGATCTCTCAGCTTTTTAATGTGGTGCTTAGTGCATTTCTTCTAGCTCCTGCTTGAACAGAAAAAAAAAWATTAATAATGAGGGATGATTCTTTCCTGTACTTGCTGGGAATTGCCTGGAAACCACAGGGAGCTTAGGCAGGGTAGTCATGCTGCAACCGGAGACTCCACAGAATCCAGTACCGGGTACTAACTGCAAGTACTGCTGGGAGAGCTTTGAATAATAACAGAATTTTAAAAACCCCAAACAAACAATATTGTGATGCTTTCTTGCCTTTTCTCTTACTTAAATAGCTCATTTTTACACTTAGTCGATTTGAGCTCAAAATGTGACAAAAGCTGTGGAATGTGATCAAAACTAAGGGTGGAAGGAGGTGCAGTATTTTCAGTGCAGCTGATTTTGTTCACTAATTTTGGACAGAACTAAATGGAGGATTGAAGCAGCCAATGACTAAAACACGTGGAAGCCATTGTATCACAATATTCACCCTAATGGTGGGAAATTTTGGTTCTCAGACACCCGGTGACTTTGTCCCCTTGGAGATGTTTTCCTGGTCTGAATAGTCCGGGTTGATTATCTTCCTCATATTTACAGCTGCCTTTCCCTGCCCAGAGCTTCTCATTCCTCAGGCATCAGCACCAGGAAATTCTGTACCTGTTTTTCAGCAGTGGCAGGGGAGCATCCAAGTTACCAGCAGTGTGATCTGCAGGGTAAGCAGGGCCAGGGCATTATGCTCACTGTACCATTTAACCCTGCTGGAACAGACGACTGTAAATTGCCTATGTCGAGCCAACATGTGAGGACTAATAGAACTGCAGTGGGGATAATTCATAAGTAGATTTTCTCACTCGCCAGTGTAAACAGAGCCAGTGCTAGTCAGGTCTGAAACGGTGATTACTTTTAAATCAGCATGTTATAATTCAGTGTCCCTGATTGAACCCTCCTTCCAGCAGAGGAAAACAAACCACTGCATGCGTGGCCAGCACAGGGATCACTCAGGCTGTGCAACCAACTATGCATATGAAGGACTGCCTGAATTTCCTAATCCTTCTTATTACTGCAGAGTAAAGAACAGCTTTAACAGGGAGTTAATTTAGAGACCTTAAATACTGTCTTCTCTCCACCAACTTTACTTCTTTTGGGTTGTGTTGCTAATCTCTCCACAGTGCTCCCATCTGCTTGTTCCTTGCACCTAATCACATTAAACACAACATAATACATCTGGATACATACTACTGGCAAATCAGTTACTGAGTTCWCTGCCTATGAGAAAAGCACTTTTTCTTTCCCTCGGTTGGTGCTGTTCCTCCATCTTTTCCTGACAAACTCCAGATTTAATCATAAAGGTGAACATTTTCCCCAGGTGGAGGCAGTTTGAGAGGTGGGGGCATGGGGCATTCAGTGGGTGCATCTGCAGTTGCTTGAAGCCTTGAAGTTGCTTGACAGGGCAGGGAGGGGGAAGCACCTCTGCACACACATCCACTCTCCAGGCTCCCCAAGGGGCTGGCTGCAGGCAGGAGGAAACACCCCTGTATTGTCCAGTTTGAAGACTGCAGGTCTTCTCTTATTCTTCAAAGTATCACAACTGGCCAAGAACCTGCCCACAGTCAGTAATGTCTTTAGAGGATCAGAGAAAAAAAGGGAGAAGTAGCAGAAATGCAAAAGTCATCTTGAGAATGCAGTATCTGTGTAGTTTTGGTCACCAAAGCATGACTGTTTCTTTACACTTGAGATTAACATCTTTACTAGGAGTAAAATAAAAAATTCAGGTTTTGTTCTTGTGGGTTCCAGAATGAGTCTTTAGTTTTCTCAGTAATGATCTGAGGAGACAGATCAGTGAACATGTCCTTCATAAAATTTCACCTGTTACCAAGTTGAACTAGCCCTTGGTTTTATCATTAATATGCTAGACTTGTAATGGCCTGTGGAGAAGCATTATGACTCTGTGCCAGGACCTGCTTAAGGAGCTTCAACCCTGATGCCAAAGCAGCCGTCCTGCTCAGAGGTCACGGTGGAACCTGCTACTTGGAATTTTAGGAGGAAGCTGCTCCCCCATTCTTGTTGACAGAGAAGCTTATATGGGCTCTCTGGCACAGGGCTTGATTCACATTAAAAAGTTCGTGATAAATTCTTAATAAATAGGTGATGAGCCAAATATTGTTCTGAGTATGTTCTTGAGGATGCTTATCACAGAAGTCTGTGACCATTTTGCAGTCATTGTGCCTGCACTTGTACCATAATAGCTGGTGGGTATTGGGCTAGAGAGGGAGTAAAGTGTGTGAGTTACCAGTCTGTGTGCTGAGTCCCCAGTCTTGCCAAAGCAGTTATGTCATGGGTTAATGCTCGTCAGAAACTGAAGACTCTAAACATCTACAGTTCAATTGTATGAGTAAAGTAAAGGACAAGCATTAATGACAATATATTAATTTGGTTTGTTTTCTGCTTTCTTTGTAGTCTTTAAACTGCACTCATCTGAAACTAGCTTCTCGTTTTAAACATGAGGTTGGGGAATGATGTATGTAGGTCAGTCTTTGGTCAGAAACTTTATCTTACAACGTCCTTGAAAACAAAGAGTTTGCAACAGGAAGGTAATTGGCCTCAGCAGCAGCTCTGTACACATTGAGTGGGTGTGCCCACACAACAGCCATGTTCAGAAGTCTGGTCTGTTGAATTAATTGTCTTCAAAGTAGTTTAAGGACAATCAGATTGTAATTTTGAAGGCGCTTCACATCTGCTATCTGTACTGAATTACTTATCTCTGCTGGTAACAGTGCTGTACTTGGTTAATACTCCACTTGCACAAAAGCATTCTATTGACACATAATTTAAACTCATTCTGCTCTTCTAGGAACTCTCAAAGGATATTTATTTACAGTCCACAATCACTGTCCCCCAGCTTGACTGTTGTGTTTGGATTGAGGCCTTAGACCTTGCAGTATCAAGCTAAACGTCAACAACAGTTTAATAAATCCAGACAGTGGGGATAGCCTGTAACCAGGAGAGGGGCCCTGCTGTGTGCTGTGGATATATATAGCAGGATATGTCTCCCTAATATTTTTAACCCCCTGGCTCTTCATAGTGCTAGCTTGATAGGTGACTGCAAGCAGGCCCATTCCTGTCAGGGAAAGAGCCTGGCTTTTGCTCTTTGACTTTGAGTTAGGATATCTTTATATTTGAGGCTGGTGCAAGGGATTTACAAACATGAGAGGCGTGGGCAGCAGTGGGTCTGCCTCCATGGTCAGTGCCAGCGTGTCCTGGGGGCCTGTGCTGTGTGTGGGGGAGAGCAGTGCTGCTGTGAGCTGAGCTGAGCCKTCCACAGCCTGCTGGAGAGGGGCTTGGAGCCTCTCCAGTGCTGCAGCCCATCTCCTCTGCTCTCAGGAGCTCCAAGGCCCTGGCCAAGTGTGGCCYAGAGGGCGAACTCACTTTTCTTGTTCACATAAACACACTGGTCTCATTCAGTGCTTTGGGCATGCCACCATAATCCAGAGAAGTAACTAGGAATGGGAGGAGTCTTGGCCACGATGGTGAAGCCCACATAGAAGGAATATCCTGGAAATTGAGGGACATGGTGCTGACGGTGCTTCCTAACATGGCAGAGACACTGTGGGACCGGGCTGCTCCTATGCACAGTGGCAGCAGGGACAGCCTTAAGTCCCTGAGGGATGGACACAGGAGTTCTGGGGTAGACGGTGGAGTTTAGGGGCAGGCACAGGGGTTCAGGGACAGYASAGGGGTTGGCTGACAGGCACAGGGTTTCGGGGACAGCAGAGGAGTTTAGGGGCAGGCRCAGGGGTTCAGGGACAGCACAGGGGTTCACTGGCAGGCACAGGGCTTCAGAGGAAGGCAGCACTCGCTGCTGGAGCTGGGAGTTCTGCCAAAGAAACACACATGCGGCTGGAGCCCGGTGTTCTTTCCCCTCCTTCTTTAGGTTTTGTTTTATTTTCTTAACTTGAGGTTATGGGCAATGTTCCTTCTGATGGTTATGGTTTTACGGTATAGCTCCGGGATGCGACTCCCAASTATTTTACGCACACGCGCATACACACACACGACTGCCCGTGAAACTTCGGCTRAGGAAGCGGGGGCCGCGCAACTGAGAGGATCCCGGGATCCCTCTGGCTGTCGGTGTGGCGCTGGGGCCAAGCTTCGGCTGCCGCTGCCCTTTGAAGCGCCCAGGGCCGGGAGCGCGTCCGGCCCCGCGCGGTCCCGTCGCGGCGGGCGGGGCGGGGCGGG
>JACDOX010000278.1:84088-113998 GCA_014549065.1 Cardinalis cardinalis | reverse complement strand
TTTTTTTTTTTTTTTTTTTTTCTTTCCTCTGGAGTGTCATCTTCCGGTCTTTCCCCTGGTCTTTGGTATTAATTACCTTGGTTATTGGGCCAAGGCCTTAAGCAGATCACAGCCGAGGGCAGGACAAACTCTGAGTGCTCAGGAGCAGTGRGTGCTTCTGCTGCAGTGCTGAGGATGCTGCCTGCCCTCTCCTAGTGAGGCCATTAAGCATTCCAGCCCTGTTTTTACATTAGCAGGAACAAGAGTTTTGGGACCCTAATTATGAGAGATGGAAAGATGCTGAGCAATAACCATGCTGGCATGAGCAGTAGCCTGGAGTGAGCCTGCAAGGTGCTGAGCAGTGTCTGTACCACAATGGATAAAATATTGAACATTTCCTGCTGCTGGCTTATCCATCAGCAGTGTTGGGCTTCACAGCTGGGAGCAGGCCAAGGGTTRCCGAGCACCTGAGAGGGATACAAAAGTCGTGGGGTGTGGAGTACACCAGGAGCTCGCCCAGGGGCTGCTTCCCTTTGAAACAGCAGAACCTCTGGTGTGGGAACAGCTGATGCCTCTGGCAGTGCTGGGGGAATTTGGGGCAGAGCCAYGTGGCAGCCTTGGCAGGGCACATGTGTGCACAGGGTGTGTGTGTGGTACCCCAGGGGAGATCTGTGTTGCTGCAGCGTTGCTGGCTGTGCCTTTGTTGACCTGGGATCAGGAGGGCACTCGTGGTGGTAGCCAGAAGTGTCCTGCTGGAATGTAGGTAGCTGCAGCTGAGCTGTGTGCACTCTGCTTTTTGCTGGGACAAAACAAATATAAATCTTGCTTCCCAGTGATCAACTCTTTATGTCATCACCAGTGATTTCCACAGGGACATTGAGGGGAAGGAGATTAACTGAYTTACAGAGAGATACTTAATGAGCTTCTGACATTCCTAATTTCATTCCTTTTCCCTCTCCTGGTGTCCTTGCATTGTCTTCTTTTGTAAAGTAGATGTTGAATGAGTGCTGAACACTTGTACTGCCCCAGGCCTACTCCTGGCAGCAAATCCCTGCATCCATCACACAGGATGCTCACCCTGACCAGCTCCTGCCTCCCAGCACTGAGGGCAGCATTGCATTGCAGCTCAGGCTGCTCAGCTTGCATTAAACCTGCATTGGGAATGCCAGTCTTGGCATGCTGAGCTCCAGGAGCACAGCTGTAAAAAATACTCCCCTCTGCCCTGTACCAGCTATTTCAGAATAAAAGGGGAACGTCAGGCGGGTGACAGAAAATACTCAATAATACTGACAGCTCAGGGATTTGTCATCATTTCAAATGTTAGTCTTTCCTGCTGGTCTTTTAAATTATTTCCTACTGGCATTGGCATTATTCTGTCTGTTTCCTGCTGGTGTCCCTAGGCCACTCATTTTCTTACTGACATGTGCAAAGGAAGGARAATCCCACTGGGAACAAGAACCCCGTCCACAGCCAGGAGAGAGTGTGAGTGCTGTAGACCACCCTGCTTTGCCAAATRTTTTTGATTGTCCCAGTCATCATTTGGCAAGGGCTGGATGTGCACTGTATTCTCCTGCTGTCTCCTTGAGGGACATGGGCTTCCGTCTCCTCAGGGAGTGCTGCCAAGAGGGACAGCTCGGCTGCTGCCCTTTGAAGTCTCCCACAGTAAAGTCATTATAKGTTTAATAAGGGCAGGATTGTCCAGGAAATCTGCAGGTAGGACTAGAAGCAAGGAGCACTGGTTTTGGGTGGCACCTGACTCAGTGTGTCACCTTGGGCAACTTGCTTCATCTCCAAACAAAGGAGGAAGGATAATAGTACTTACTTCCTTCAGTTGAATGAAATGAAGATTACTTAAAGTGATGAAGTGCTGTGAAGGTGGGGAAATAAAAGTTTTAAAGCATTAAGTAACWGGAATAATTGCAGTAAGTGTAGGGAGGCAGATTATGTGTGAGAGATTTGGCACTCTCTGTAATTCTCTAGTACTTCTGCTTGGTACCGTGCACTGCTCTGTTAGACAGCGTCACCTCTCCTGCCCTTGAGGAATTGCTTTTAAAGGAACAAGCAGTCCTGCTGGAATAGTCCCCAACAGAATGGTGAGAACACGATGGTTTGTTTTGCTTGTGTTTGTTGTGTCTTCAAAGCTGTGGGGGTCTGTATCACCCAGGAAGATACGGGGAGGAATGAGCCCCTGTGCCTTCCTGGAGTGTTTTCAGCWAGCTGCTGCTTTAGTGTGGTGTAATGTACCACCTAGGGCCAAAATCAGAAACTACACTGCTATCTGGAACATTTCACTTGCAAAAGAAATGAGTGTATTTGTGTGTGTGTGTAYGTTTTTGTCTAAAAATAAAATAAAAATCTGTGTTAAGGGGAAAAGAGAGACCTTAATAATTGTAATGCATTTTAGAAAGTGAAAAACTGACTTTGTTCCTCAGAAAACATAATTTCAGGCAKAGTTCTATTTCACAGAAACTTAATAGTGGAGAAAGCCTGTAAATCTCCTTAACAGTCAGCAAAAAAAGAAAAGTTTGGATTATATGGGATTGTCATGGTTTAACCCCAGCTGGCAACTAAGCACCACACGCCACTTGCTCCCAGCAGGCKGGGGTAGAAAACTGGGAGAGTAAAAGTGAGAACTCGTGGGCTGAGATAGGACAGTTTCATAGGGAGAGCAAAACAAGRAGTTCACTCACCACCTCCCAGGGACAGGCACATGTCCATCCATTTCCAGGGCACTGGTGCTCCATGGTATCTTAAGAGTGACTTGCAAAGAACAAGTGCTCTTGCTCCCAAAGTCCCCCTCTCCTTCTTCTTCCCGGGGCTCTATGTACTGATCATGATGCCATATGGTCTGTCATGTCCCTTTGCTCAGTGRGGTCAGCTCTCTGGGCTGTGTCCCCTCCCAGCTCCTTGTGCACCCCCAGCCTCCTTGCTGGTGGGGTGAGCTGAGGAGCAGAAAAGGCCCTGACTCTGTGTAGAGACAATTCAGCAATAGTGGAAATATCCCTGGGTTATCAATACTGTTTTCCTCACAAATCCAAGACATGGCCCCATACTTGCTACTGTGAAAGAAATTAACTCTATCCCAGCTTTAACAAGCGCAGGGATCCTTTTGCTTTATTACAGCTTGAGGAAAACTTTTTGCTGAGTGTAAATTTTTACCTATAATTTCTCCTGAGTTAAGAATCATTCTTCTGGTATATGTCTTTCCTGCTGGCTTTCAATAGGCTGATGCTCAGCTGAAGCAGTTGAATGACAGTGTGTGCTCCAGTGTTTAAAAATGTCCTCAAAAAGTCATCTTCTTCCACTGTTTAATTCTGGAGGCTCTAAAGCTTTGTAAAATATGAAATAGCAAATTATGCTAGGCTTATGGAGTCTCCTAAGCACTAAATATTGAGTTAAATAATCATCACCGTGAGATAATTAAGTAATCACTCAGCTGGATTTATTAAATGATGCTGCTATTTCAAAATCTAATCACAAAGTTAATTTCTGTAAATTATGGTGAAACCCAAAAATGACAATGGTCAGCAAAAGACAAAGGTGGGTCCCTAAGGTTTTTCTTGCTTGGTGTTATTGGTAGGTGCTAGGATTTTTATTCCAAAGCCCAACAGTGTTAAAAATTAATACACTAYAGGGAATGAATGCATAAGCTTTCTCTCCTTGTTGCTTTTAAGTATTGAAGCTCATACCTGAAGTCTCTTGAACAAGGAGCATGTTGAGGTGGCCTGGCTATTGGCAGTCTGTAAGAAGCAGGTAAATGAGGTACTGCCCTCATCAAAATGTGGGTAAATTGCATTTGCTCAGGTTTAGCCTTGTTTGCACATACCTAATAACTACTTGTACAAATCCCTAATATAAATACAAATGCAGTCAGTTCTCATCTGATTTTCACTGATGTGAGCACAGGGGAAGAAGCATTTTAGCTTTCAAAGGAAGGTCTGTAAGCACAGGGACAAGTAGGGAGCAAGAACTCACACTTTCCCTCAGTATAAGTCACTCCAGATTGGTCAGGGTGATCCCAGCACATTATTTCCTGAATCTGTGTTTTGGGGTGGAGGGGTGTAGTCATGGGGCTATTTTTCTTCTGCAGCACTTTGTTCTCATCKCCACCTCTTTGCATCACCCCAAGATCAGTGGAGCTGATGGGCACCGAGCCTAGGGTCAGGTGGTATCTACGCAGTGCAGGGAAAGGGGAGMTTCCCTTAAATAAAGACTCAGAAAGGTAGATAGTAAGTCTCCTGTGGTAGATGCAGTGATTTCAGGAGGGCAGAAATTCTCTGTTGGATCAGCTAGTCTGGCCTTGGTGAGGAGAGGATTCTGTGCTGTGTCATTGGACCAACCATGAGGTTGGTCTGCACGTGTTTGAGCCTGGTATTTTCCAAGGGTGGGCATGCTGAGCACGTGTTACCCAGCCATCTGCTTGGGGAGTTCTTCTGGCTCCTGGGATAGAGCTCTTGCTGGGGGTTGGCTGCTGCCAAATCATTMATTCAGTCTGCTGCTCTCTCAGAGGGAAACCTTAGGGAAGGGAGGAGCTGCAGGTGAAGTGTAGGACATACTGTCACAGGAACAACATTGTTACATACCCTTGCATGCTAAGCCTCAGAGTTCAACTGCGTCCCAGGCTGTTTATCTTCTCAAGTAGTTAGCCCTGAGTGGGGAGAGCTTTGGGCTCCTTTGGTCTCATCTTGGTGTGACTGTCCCAGTGCCCTGGTTACCCTCAGTGAGATCCCTGTAGCAGCTGCAGTGCTCCAGGCAGGGCCTTTGACTGTTCTGGGATTCAGGCATCAAGCAGTAGAACTAACAGGCAACTCCTCTCTTCTAACAAGTTATTTCTGTTAGGCATGGCTGCTAGCAGATCTGGGAGTCTTGGCTCGGTGAGCACGTCCTGTTCCATCTCCATGGAAGGAGTTTTTCTCCATATGCTGCACCATCTCTCTCAGCTCATCTTACCCTCTTGCCTTTGGGGAGATGGGTCCTAGAATGGAAGTTGTTTCCACGTCCTCATCAGTAGCTCCTTTTCATAATGGAGTTTAAGTAATATGAGTGGTGGAGGTAGATTTTATTTCTTTTTGGGTCAGCTTGTTGGTTTTGCCTGTTTTTCCTCTCTTCTTAGCCTGTAACTCAGGAGCAGTTAATTGAGAACTTTAGCTTTGACTAATGTTTTACAAACAGTTGCAATGGGTTTGGGGCCTGTTGGGTCAACTGCTGATAACCTGATTGCCTTTAATTGTGCAAACATACCTTCAGATATTGCAAAATGAGGGCACCTGGGTGCTGAAGGAATGGCAAGGAATGTGTGCACAAGTGTGTGTATATACATGTATGTGTATAGTTCCACAGTTACAATTCCTTTAACTGACAGAACCACATCTAGGCACTGAAATAAGTGACTCTGCATAAGATTTGTCTTTCATGTCTTTGCAAAGGGGAATACTTGGGGAAGTTGTAAATAATTGCAATTGTCAGCCTCTCTCTATCTTTGCTCTGTTAAGCTAGAAGAGAAGTGTACCAGCTTTGCTATTCAGAGCATTTCCCTTAGCAGCTGAATCCTGTGGGAGAGTCCTCTTAGAGCAGCTTTTCTCTGCAGTGGACTCTCCTGACAAGATCACAGACGGCATTTGGTCTCTGAGTGTCATGATGAACATCTAGTTGGGTCTATTTTTACTTCTGAAGTATGTTGAAAGATGCTATGGTGAGAAGAAGCAGTACAGTAAGATTCGGAAGCAGTCTATACATGGTAATGCTTTTGGGGACAGTATGCGTTTTCCTTCCAGTTCCTGAAATTTCTTATGTACCTAAAACTTGAATTAGCATCAAGAAAATAGTCATGACTATGAATATTTTGATTTTCTCTTTGTGCGCCAAAATTGATGTTCTGAGCTTTATAGCTGCTCTGATATGTTCTTTTCAGCTTCAAAATTTTTCAATAAAATAAATTCACTGGGGGAGTTACTGCTACTTCAAAAATTAATTGAGAAGAAAAACAATGATACACCTTAAGCTATTTTCCCTTACTGACGTACTGTTCTTCACCCCTTTATTCTGCCCTGAGTGCTGGTACGGTGTCAGAACAGCATTTCAAGGCATGAGAGAGAAAATATTTTGACCTGAGAAGGTGGTTGGAGAAGTGGTTGAAAAAGTGGCTAAAACCTCAGCTGCTTTAACCRCTCTTTATGGTGGGAATTGGGCAACTGGCAGTTTTGACCAGATTATCCCTGGGTTTAGTGTGTCTGTCACTTCACTGAGATTACAGACGCCAGGTTTTGTTGTGAACTGTTGTGCCTGTGCTGTGTAATTGGGATCCTGGCTGGCAGACCTTTGTCAGACCTGCCACCCTTGCTGGTTTGGAAGGTGACAGGTACCTGCTCAGCACACAGGTGCTGAGGTATCTCCTGTCATCTCCATGCATTGCCACACTCTCTCAGACAGCACCAGCTTGCTGCATCTTTATGGCCTGTGGGGCTGGGTGCAGTGGATGATGTCTTGGCACTTGCAAAATGGACCAAGCTTGACCTGCCTGGGAGCAGAGCTGCTCTTTGCTGATGTTTTGGAAAGAAAGGGGTGGGATATTTTTTGTTTAGCTCCTGGAGACAGCCAGTCCTTAGAAGATGACTGCTGGTAAGAGCTGTGATAATGAGATAGAATGGTGATGTGATCTATTAATTTTTCTTTTTTTGTTGTTTTCTTCCACATTTCAGGAGGGGTGCTTGTGGCCTTCAGAAAGCTCGGTTTCACGCCAGGGTGCTTCAGAGGTACTGACAGATTTCTGACTATCTTCACTAAGTGCTTTCTTTTTTTTCCCCTGTAATGTATATTTGGTTCCTTTCAAAAACATGCATCTTTTTTGTAAAGGAAGCTTTTTCAGTGTAGTTCACACTGTCATCTAAGCCCGCCTTAACACGCATTTCATAAATTCCTGAGACYTTTTCATAAAAGAATGAAATTCTGCCTACCTGACACCTCATCTCCATCAGCAACTCCCTGTGTCATAGTAGGCATTCACAAGTAAGTGATGGAGGTGTGTCTCTCCCRCAGTGGCTCAGTGGAAGCTGGGAGACCAGTTTCTTTTGTCTCTGAACTTTTCTTGGATTTACAGCACATATCCTATCACCAGTGTCTCCCTTCTTCCAGCTAGYACAGATTCCTTGTCTATGTAATAATTTGTGGGTGTATTGCTCTGAGTGGTCCAGCTGTCCTGTGACAAGCAGCAGAACTTCCTGCTGGTTGGCCCTGCATCTGTGAAGGTCAGGGGTTGAAGACCCTGCAGAGAKCCAAAAAAGAGAAGAGCATTTTGATAGCTCTAGATCTGAGAAGCTGCTGTGTCTGTCCAGATCTGGGTAGACCAAGCAAGGAGCAACAGCACTCACAGAGTATCTTGAAYGCTTCCTTTTGTAAAGCCTGTCCTTCTCCAGGATTTTAATATACCAAGAACATACTTTCCATCACAATGCAGAAGCTTTGTAGGTTCTCCCCAGAGGCTTMGTTCTGGCTGAGAACTGAGGGGGAGGAGGACACCTGATACACTCTGATGGTGAAGGCATGAGATGYGCTGAGCCTTTACAAATTGTACTAAAATGACCATCTGAATTCTTTGGGGATGCATTAACTCTGAGTAGGAGGGGGAAGCTCAGACTGCASCTGAAATGCAGTACTGGGACATTGTTGTAGAGCTAGTCAGTTACCTAGACTAGAGAGAATTAATTTCCTGGTTTCAGAAACAGAAGCATTTGGTTTTGCTCGGAATGTTTTAGTGTCAGAAGGAGCTGTGTGGGGCCTTGGGCTTCCTTCATGCGGCTGTTCTCGAATGTGCTGGATCCTTCCTTCACCTCCTGCCTCTTCACCTGCAGGCATGTGGCTGCACGTGTGCACAGTATCTGCTGGGTTTAACCTCTAAGACAGGTGGCAGAAGAAGCATTGTGTGTTTTATCAGTTTGTGGTGAGGACTGGAGCAGCTGCGGCGCTTGGCGCAGAGGGGGAGTCACACGTGTCTCTCTTCCCGTTTCAGATCATGTACGCCCCGAGGTCCAGGGACAGGTTCACCACCCCATCCTTTATGCAGCGGGACCGTTTCAGTCGCTTCCAGCCCACCTACCCTTACATGCAGCATGAGATTGACCTTCCTCCCACCATCTCCCTCTCGGAYGGGGAAGAGCCGCCGCCGTACCAGGGCCCGTGCACGCTGCAGCTCCGGGACCCCGAGCAGCAGATGGAGCTCAACCGGGAATCCGTCAGGGCGCCGCCCAACCGAACCATTTTTGATAGCGACTTGATAGACATCTCCATGTACAATGGGGGTCCCTGCCCACCCAGCAGCAACTCGGGCATAAGTGCAACCAACTATAGCAGTAATGGAAGGATGGAAGGACCACCCCCGACGTACAGCGAGGTCATGGGCCATTACCCAGGCTCCTCTTTTTTCCATCACCAGCACAGCAACATGCCTCCTTCCTCGCAAAGGGGGAGCAGACTTCAGTTTCAGCAGAACAATTCAGAGAGCACAATAGTCCCCAGCAAAGGCCAGGACCGGAAGCCAGGAAACCTGGTCTAGGTTACTGCCCGGGTGCGTTTGGACTGAAGACGGGAGAGCCCAGCAGGGCGGTGGAGGAAGAGCCCCGTGCTCCGGTGCACAGTGTTGTTACGTGGTACAACTGAGTAAAACCAAACGTGCAAACCAGTTCTTTGTTTCTGATTCCTTTCAGGGGAATTGCATGCAAAGCAGATTGAAAGAAATACAAACTTCCATTYGGTTTGTCTACGAGCAGTGTTTCAGGGGAAAGGGGGGGGGATATATTATTTTTTTTTAATAAACTATTTCAATTATTTAATTCTAAAAGTTAACTTAGCACAGAAATGAGGCTTGTACAGCCTGTTYTATACTCACTGAATGGCAGAAGGAAGAAGGTGGTTTTGCTGGATAAATGGGGGAAGAATTGGCCAGTTTGCTTTTTTTTTTCTCCCAGGATGTGAATTTTTTTTTAATATGAAACAAAATTCCTGTTCTGTGTGCCAAGGTATAAAGTTGAGAACTTAGATGAATGCAAGGAATTAATTTGTGTTGTGATAAATGTGTTTTAAAAAGTTGCACTATCTTACTGTTTTAAAAAAAATATATATGAGGGAACTGTTTTATGTGAAGTTCTTCTATATGTTGTCGTTTCACCTGTGGAATAATGATAGAGCCCTAGAAGTAATCTGGAGGAGTTTTCCCCCTCCCCCTGGGTTTGCTTAAAGATGGGGACAGGACTTAGGCTAACATCTCTTGACTTTTAGAGTTCAAAAAATACAGGGACACTTGTCTTTGCAATAATTTGCATTCAAATAACAGTGTATCAGTGAAGTGTCTTGGAGACTTTTGGATGGAAGAAGGCAAATATGAAATCCCAGCATTTTCCATCACTTAAGGTTTAGCTATTTTGCAGTGTAGACTATTTCTTTCATAAATGGCAAAACTACRATTCCCAGATGCGCTGATTTGTATTGATTCTAAGTGCTGCCATTCTTTTCCTTGTCATAATGCAGTATCACCAGTACTTACTGTGCTAGAGATTTCTGTCCTCACTGTAGCCTGAAATGTATTTAGTCACATATCATGACATTATGCAATAAATGGTTTGAAAATGCAGGATGGGATTTTTTTCCCCTGCTCCGCTGTTCAAGTACGTGAGGCTGTCGTGGTTTTCGCTCTCCATTTCRTCCTTTCAGATGCTGAAGTTCAGTCCTGGAGGTCTGTCCTGTTGAAGTGAAGGGAGCCCTTGTGGCTAAACCCCCCCTTGTGGTGTTTTTGCAGCAGTACCAAGAGCGCTCATGGCAGTGGTGCTGCTCCTGCCGCATCCCTGGCAGGTCATGGGAGCACCAGGAATTCTCCCTGCAAGCCATTTTGCTCTGGGCCCTGCTGCAGAAACCCTTCTGGGTGCATGATGTCTGCATGACGCCAGCAGGACTGTGCTCATGGCTAAGGGTGACTCCTGTGTTCACCAAGTGTCTGTAAGCCCTGATTTTTCTACACTGGCCTGGAGAGTAGTTGGGAAGCGTTCCCTGCCTATCTCGTGGCATGTGGAGTGTTTCTCCACTGGCTGTTCCCGTGTGGAAGCACGCGCGGTGCAGGAACTCAGTTGACAGAAGGTGATAGTGGCATCACAAGCACATGAAAAAGCACAAATTGCACTTAAAATGCATTTTGGAAATGGACTTAAAAGTAAGAATCTTTAGAGTCTTAGCTTGAATAGTTTCTAATATATAGGTGTATGAGTGTGTCATAGACCTCTTCACTTKAAGATCTTTCACTTTTTTCTGTTTTCCTGAGCCTTGTGCTTGCTTGTGGGCAGCATCCRCTGAGTGCCCCAAGGGCACTGATGCCCTGGTCCCATGGCTGGAGGCTGGATTTCTGCAGGACTTCTGTACATGAGGGACTCTGATAACTGAAGTGCATCTTTGATCTATGCAGAGTTTTAATGCCAAAACTGTGTGTGTGTCTGTGTCTGTGTGTGTGTTGTCTTTTGGGCCTCAGTGTAGATTTGTTTTCTTCATGAGTTAATTTGATTTTATTCTAGTTTAGAAAACATTTGTATAACTGTTAGTCTGAATACACAGCCCCATTTGTCTCTGTAATTGTTATTTTGGTCTGAGTCATGCTGGTAATGCAGAGTAAAGCTGCCTTTTATCGTATRTATTAATTGAAGGGAGAGATAGAGATTGCATGGTAGGGTTCACTTATTTTCTTTCCTCTCAGACCCACAGGACAGGTGTTTAGAAGATGACTAGGTGGCTTTCAGTCAGCTGAGGCTCTCATCACTGCCTGGTTCCTGGGAAATAAAAGCTGTGAAATTAGATTTTTGCAAAGAACCTACGAACATAATTCTTAGTTAAAAACAACAAACAAAACCCAACCAGAGGACAAAGCCAGCAAATGTTGGTTTTAGCCTTCAGTGACTTTTGTCACTGAAGGAGCGAGCCTTTAAGCCAGAGAATGTRTGTGCCTACACAGATACTGTGCTGTTGCCTAAGTGAGGATTGTTTAGAGAAGCCTTGAGGTGAGAACAGCTGGAACTCAGTTGTCGTGGCAGAGCACACCTGGACGTGGCCCTGGGCTTGGGCTGGTTGGAGACTGACTTTCCCCATGTGTGATCTCAGCAAAGTGAGCCTTGAAGTTGCCTTCARAGTCGCCTCTTGGGACCGTTCTTTCTTTAAAAACAGCCCTTTGCCATCTTTTACCCTCTCTGCATGCCAGTAGATTTATGCACTTCCCATTAACATTGYCCACTGTGCTGTCTCTTAATTTTTCTTGGCTGAGAAAATTTTTCTGCCTGGAAAATGTAGCCTTTTCCAGTTCTTTAGAAAATAYTTGTTTAAAAGTAACTTGGTAATTGCTCACCTAATAGTTGCATCTCCTCTTGCATCTTTGTCTAATCATCCTAGAATCATAGAACAAGCTGAGTTGGAAGGGACCCATCAGGATCRTTGAATCTGGCTSCTGGCCCTGCACAGGACCATCCCCAAGAGTCACACCATGTGCCTGAGAGCACTGTCCAAATGCTTCTTGAACTCTGTCAGGCTTGGTGCTGTGAGGGAGCCTGTTCCAGTGCCCAGCCACCCTCTGGGGGAAGAATCTTTTCCTAATACCCAACCTAAACTGCCCCTGGCACAGCTTCCAGCCATTTCCTTGGATGCTGTCATGAGTCAACAGGGTGAGGAGATCAGTGCCTGCCCCTCTTCTTTCCCCCATGAGGTCTCCCCTTAGTCTCCTCTGGGCTGGACAAAGAAAGTAACCTCAACCACTCCTCATATGGTTTCCCCTTGGGACCCTTCATCATCCTCCTGGCCCTCCTTTGGACACTCTCTAATGGCTTAATGTCATGCTCTGCTTTCCCACATGTAATGTGCAGACAGTACCTCTCAGCTCTGGGAGGGTAGTGACTAGTTTACTTGCTATAGGTGAGCTTGTAATCTTCTGGTTTGGGGCCTCTCTTAGCAGTAAATGGGCTGTTTTCTGATGGATATTAGTGCTCTCCAATGGAAAGKCAGTCAACAGTGTAACATTGAAACACTTTGTTTTTCTATTTTTTCTTCCATTGACTTGGTAGAGAATYTGCTCTTCATAACAGAACAGAATGGCAAAAGAAATACCAGAATTAGACAGCACTATCAGTCTTTATAGGCTTAGTGAGTGAGCTCTGAATTGGTGAGCTCTGAAGATAGGTAATTCTGTGAAGCATTTATGGAAGACCAGCTTTGAAAATACCCAGAAWTGATTGATAGACTGTATTCCAGAGCCACTCAATGAAACTGTTCTGCAAACACTGTAGCATTAATTGTGTAGATTTTGCCTCCATACTGATCTTCTGGTGTATATGTCTCATGCACAAAACCCACATTATATGTGCGTGGTGTTCTCTATGTGATGGATCATATTTGCCTGAATTCTGGTTGCATGTTCTGACTTTGCCCAGTAACTAGTGTTCCCAAAATTCAGTATAGTGCTGTCCCTACAAYAGAAATTTTCAGGTTAAAAGGTTATTTTTTCTTTTAAATGCACCTTTATGAAATAAAGTTTTGTGACCTCTGTCCTACTGCACAGACTAATTTTTCCCTTACATGTCTTGGCATGGCTCTCTTCTTGGTGCTGAGTATGCCCCATCTTTGGTGTTTTTGTATGATCTTTCAGGGCTAGAAAAGGCAGGAGGTTTAGCAAAGGAAAAAACCTGTTTCTCTCCCAGTTTACCAGTGGAGCACTTGGTGCTTGGCCCTAATTCTGTACCTGTGTCTAGAACAGTTGTGGTTGGGCTCCTCTCAGTGCTGGACAAGCAGACTGAGTGGGATGCTGCTTAAAAGATGTGAGTGAGCGATAGGAAGAGGGGTACCCAGCCAACAGTGCAGTGTTCAGACCCTTTTCCTGACATGTGTGGCATGTCCAGAATTCACAGGAATTTGCATAATAGGATGTTTTCATCAGGGAGGATCTAATTATTCCTGGTCTTGTCACCGATGAACTCTGCATGTAGGCTGGTCTCGGGCGGAGGGGACTTGATTACAGCATGAATTTCCCTTGGGAGTAGGAAAACTCAACTATATGCCCCATGTACAAGTTCCTGATGGCCAGGGAGGAAGATGATTGCGTTCCTGCACTCATGGAATCTGCAGGAGCCATGACTGAAGCTGTGCTTCATTTGGCCCTTTATTACTGCTTGTCCACTTCTTTCACCAGTTGGTCCCAGCTGGAGGCTGCTTCTGTTATGCCAAATCCCAGAATGTTCTTGTTGCAGATACATTTTTTTTAAAGTGTCATTGAGAGTTCTTGGTTTTTTTCTGTGAATAAGGTGCAGGGAAGGGTAAGGAGCAGAAYTGCATTGTTTATTAAGGAATGCACTTCTTGGCAGTAGAGAAGAAATCCTTGTCCTGCTGAAGAGCCCCGTGCTGAGGCTGTCTGGAACAGTGCTGTCTGAGGTGGTCATTTCTAACCCTGCCAGGTAGTGAGATATTGGGCCTTAGAGCTGACACTCTAATCTGTAAGGAATGTTTGAATGCTTTGGAGAAGATTGATTGCTGACCCTTCTTTGACTCTATCCCTGAGCGCTCACGGTAGCTAAGGTAACCTGATTTTGAAGGCGAAGAAAAACAAAATAGCAAGTTGGTAAAAAATAGATATACATCGATATTTTTCTTTGCCTCTTCCCCCCCAAGGATAAACAATAGGCTTCCTGGCACATTGGAAAGTATTTAGGGTTATTCACAGGTTCTCTCTGGTCATTACAGTTAAGTCATGTCCATGCACATAKAGACCTGCTTGCAGACTTGTCCCCTTGATTCTGTCTGTACTAGTTTCTATTCCATGAGCACCTTCCAGAAGTGCTGAATGGCTCTGTGTTGTGCTCTCAGTGACAATGGCAGGTCATTTGTCAAACAGCAGGAAGCCTGAGGAGTATTTGCTTTTCAGTCCTGTAAATGTCATGACCTATGTTTTTATCAGTAGGGGGCTTTCTTGCTGCACCAGTTCTTGCCTGTGACCTGGTGTGCTCGTGCATCTTCCATCCAACAGCTCTCTCTCCTTTTGGGTGAGCTTTGAAAAACCTTTGTGCTTTGGGATAACTCCAATGCAGACCTCATGTATTGATGTACAGGAAGAAAGTAACACTTAGTGTACCCTAAATCTTGTAAGCATGTTTTTCAGACCTAGCTGATGGTGAGAACCAAGTGATCCTTCTGTGCAGTGGGTTCAGATGAAGTCTGGCTTTTGATTGCATCCTTGCTTTTTAGATAAAGGCTTTTGCACATAATTTAATTACACATATCTGGTCTTTCTCTGCACTGTGTTGCCTGCTTGCCAACCAGTACAATTACAACTTTTCTCCTACATTAGCCCCAAATGTGTCAATCATTTCAGTCCCTGGAAAGAGGCAGTTTTACTGAGTTGTCTGAGGCTTTTTGGAACATGGAACAGTCCCTTGTGAGGATGTGTTGAACTTAGAGAGGTTTCCCRTCCAAAAACTGGTCTGTATGTTTCGTTAGGAAATTCAAGTTTAAGGTTTTGAGAGTATGCTGACTGAAAATGTTGGCAGGATTTTTTTTGTAGTTAACACATTGTTAGCCAGCCTATCCTCACTAATCAGGGATGTAAATTACCTTTTAAGCCACCTCTGATTACATTTTTGGGCTGGCAAAAGCCCTCTTGAGCACATTTGCACCAGCAAAAAAAAAAAAAAAAGAGTAGTTTTCTTGGAACAGCTCTGGGGAATAAACAGAAGCTGGACCACTAAGTTCATCCTCCAAAACCAACCAGAGACCTGCATTGCCTCTTCCCAGCAAACTGAAGTGTAGGTGTTTGGATGAAGTGCTTTGCTGCACTATTTAGTCCACACATGTGCAGTGGAGGGGCCTGCTGATGTTTTCTTGAAATTGTCACTGGCATTAAATGTATTTCAAGGATGCTAATGCTGTTTTGGTTACCACCCAGTACAATTCTGCTTTTGAAAGGGAAGATCAAGGACCATTTTGTGTCACAAACTCTCCTGGCTCTTATTTCTGCCTTGCTGGTGTCTCTTCTGTTTTTAGACTGAACACAAGCAACCTGGGTATTGCTAGTGTTGCTTTCTTGCTATAAAAGAGCTTACCTTTTTATGTTGATTAATGATAGAAAAACAAAACTGTAACGTAGATATACTTCCCCTTCCCTCTGACAGAAGTGTGATTTACTGCCAGAGATGATGCTTTTTCTTTGCTATATTGCTGCTGCTGTTTTAAGTGGTTTGGTGTGTGAGCTTCCTGAAACAACACGGTGTGTGTAGGATCTCGTGGGTGACAAAGCTGTCTCTTTTGTTCTTCCTTTCTCTCCTTGGTTTGTGCTTGTCTGTCTGCTGTGGTATCAATTAAATACATCCTTATTAGGTATAATTTTGAGGAGGCTTGCATGTCAGTAGTTTGTAAGCATCTAAGGTGCCTCATGTTCAGGTCTGAGCAGATAGGAATCCCCTTGCACTCAAGAGGGCCTGATCCAAAGCCTGCTGAAGTTGGTAGGAAGACTCTTGCCAGCTTCAGGGGGCTTTGCATCTGGCCTTACACTCCCACCTTTGTTGTGCCTCACTTAAAATGGTGCTTTTTCAGTTGTCTGTCTTTTTTTCTAGTTTGTTTTTTTTTCTTTGTATGGTGCTGTGTATAACTTGAATATATTATGCACATATCCTACCCAATGGGTAGAACAAGCGAACATACGAAAACATAGATGTTAATACTGTAAGATAGTGTACAGATGATACCAATTTTAACACAAAAAAATGGCATAGACTTTGTGAATGCCAATCTGTGCTTGGTCCTTTTTTGTAAGAAAGTTTGGAAACGAATGCATACAAATGACAAAAAGTCTATGTATTTTATTTTCCTATTAAATATCGATAAAATATCATAAGGGAAAAAGGTTAAACAAATCCTTTTTGACAAGCCTGTGTATAGCAATTAGTTGTTTGATGCATCTTTGCTGTGAAGATTTCTTCTTTTTTTTTTTTTAATGTGTCACTTTAAAAAAAAAAGGAAAAAACCACAAAACAAACAAAACCTCCACAGCTTTAACCTTGCAACTAAATGCTTCTCGTATTGGTTGTTGCCTTGCTGTTGCTGAGTTGGACCAGTATTAGTTACTAYTTCTCCAGCAGATATTTTATTTATTACTATCCTTGATTACCTTTTTTTTTTTTTAACTTAGAAATGGGCTAAAACTTTTCAAAGCTTTTTAATCACATCCTAGATTTGAAATGAAGCTCAGACAAGTGGGAACTGACCCAAACCATCCCTGCAAAATCAAAACCAGGCCAATGAGAGTTCTGTGACAACAGCCAACTCTCAGTGCCCACTGCTGGTGCACCATGCTGCCACTACAGACTGTCCCTGGGCTCGGGGTGTGGATGGACTCCCTGGTGACCCGTGCTCTTGCAGGGTGGACAAGAGTGGCCCCAGGTGATAGTGAATGCAGGGTTTGAGTGGGAGCTTTGAGTTGGCAGCTCTGCTGCTGTGTTGGCTTCTGACAGCAATGGCTTACCCAGGTTCATATTAAAGGTTACAGAGAAATGCTTAGACCTGTTCAAACCCATTGGGGGAAGTGGTGTGGGAAGTGRTGTTACACTGCACCTTCCTGCCAGGCTCCCTTGGCAGTTTGGTTCTCCCCTGGCGTCTCCCCRTGTTTGGCACTCCATTCCCGTGCCCCACACACTCTTCAGTAAAGCAAATACCTCAGGAAAACTCACCATGAAGTTCTAGTGTAGGGACTTGCAGATGCTGTACTTATTTTTCTAAACAGTTAGTTCTAACTATCCCAGGACAGTAGGTGATATAGAAGTTTATCGGTCTGAGGCGGACTGATCCTCTCACAGATGGATGCCAACTACTCTTTCATAGACACTCCTGTCTGTATGTAGCTTTTTTATACTTGCCAGGCTTTAACCACAGATGTAAGGTAGCAAGGTGTTGGGTGATGTTTGAGATGGCCTTTTGGTTCAGTTTTTCAGACGATTAGCAAAGTGCTGTGCTGAAACTCAGGGGGCCTTACCCAGGGCCAGTGAAGTCAGTGGTGGGGCTTCCTCTGGTTCAACCTGTCCGTCACGCTGGAGGATGGTGCCTTGGGGCACACTCCTTCACTGCTTCTCTGTCAACCTGAAGCATCTACACCTTTGTCTGTAAATATCTTTTTAAGCCCTCACAGGAGTCCTGAATCTGAATGTTGATCATGGTTGTTTTGGCTTTTGTTTTAAAGAAGTGTGTTAAGTTTCTTATGGCCAGTTCTGCATCATCATGCCCTCATAGGTAGCTTGTATCATCACATCCTTCTCTTTGTTGAGCTGTTCTGTCAGTAAGCATGTACCGTAGGTAAATACACACATTTCCTGATTGTCACTTGTTAATTCATTTACTGCTTGTCAGGGTGTGGAGTAATTGTTTTGGAAGTGTGCCTTGCCTGGCCATCCTCACGTTTCTATTTGCACTGCAGAACCACTTCTGTGCATGAAGGAAGAGAAGCAAACAAAAAACCCCGGGCCTTCACTAGGAAGACTGTACAGAGTAAACCTCCTCCTGGAGGAATCTAGAGTAGGATTTATCATAACAAAACATGCATATTGAGTGGACCAAACAYGAGCATGTCTTCTTTTAGAGGCACTAATTTGCTTTGAAGCTGCAGTGGAAAGAGCAGACTATCTATCTATTAAGTGTATTCACAGCTGTGTTCACGCTTTTCCATTTACCACAAAGCACAGCAGGCAGCCAWGATTTCAAAAGGACTATGAGCAGAAGTTATGAGAGCCTCAGGCATCATAGACCTGGACAGCAAAAATAATAATAACAATTTTTAAAAAATCACTTTAGTATTCTTTAACAAAGCTTTTCTACTCATAATATAAAGATTACACAAGCGTTGATAGGGGTTTTATCTTTGTATAACTCTCAACTGCCCAATGCTGCTGTGCTCAGAGCATTTCATGATGGTATGTACATCAGTCAGGCTGTTACACTCAAAATTAACCATCAAATGCCTGTTTTTAGAGTGTTACCCTTTCTTTGTTGTTTCTTGCTAGTTAATTTAAAGTGTAAAATGCTTTATTGCTGTATGGATTTTAATTTTTTTGTATTTCCAACATTGTGGCTTTCAAGATCACATTTTCAACACATCTGTTATTTTTGTTCGTTTTCTTTCAAGCTATTCTGAAATATGTACAGCACTATCAACAATATTTAATCTTTCTTTTAAAATTTATTGTTGTAAAACAAAGCTATTAAGAACAGTAARTCTTTTTACAACTGTATTGGAATTTCTCAATAGCTGTTCATGTGATGCTATGACAAACCTGGCTTGCTTTACTTTTTATTTTTTTAAATTTTATTTTGTGTTTAACACAATTAATTTGTTGCTTATTTTCCACCGTAACTCCCAGTTATATACAGAAAAAGATTTCAGCTGTTGTGTATCTGACTCTTTTAATTGAGCAAATGGTGATGTCCTAGTTTTTAGACCTAAGGTCTGTTTATTGCAATACTTTTAAAGGAAGATGTTGCTCTAAGTGCTGTTGTTAGTTTTAAATACAGATTTTATGCTTGTTCTTAATATGCTGTGGTTAAACCATGGCACAAAATTATTAAAAATTATTAAATGCATTTGTCTCCTGTTGGATTTATTTTCCCTTTGAAGTGAAAAAACCAAAAAAGCATGGAACACTAGAGTGGCTTTGGTAAAAATAAGTACTTGTCTCTTTCCTTTGCTGTGTCTGATGAGGGTTTAAGATCAGCCTTCTGACCCTCACACTCTGGTGATTAATGCTGGGACAATTCCTGCCCTGCCYCTGCCATAGGACGGGCTGGAGCAGGAGACAGCCTGTCACACACTGGAGTTCAGTCTAGGCACTTAATCTAAGCCAGTTTGTGATTTCAATTCCTTTGAGACAACAAGCCCACCTCAGTCTCATTCAAAGCCCTGCTGGTGGTGCCAGCCTCTGGCACAGCAGTGCCGACTGAMCAGCGGGGAGGGAGGGATAAGCAATGCTCCCAAAGCATTGAATTGCAAAAATTCTTTAAAAAATCAAGGTGCAAAATATGGCTTGTGGGAGGGGGATTCACAACCTAGTTTAAGAAAGCTGGGACATGCTTTGGCCAGTGCTTAAAAAAAGAACAGTTGTGGTCCAGTAATGGAGTGAAGAGAGGGATGATGCTCTCAGTAAGAAACCAGATGAAAGAGTCCTGTGAAACACGCAAAGATTTGTCTTTGGCAATAGAGATCTTTGTAAGGGAGATCAAATTATCCCAGGCTGGCACCTGCCACTTTACCATACTAAAGCTTAACAAAACTGGGAARGAGTAGGTAATTTCTGTTCATTCTGTGTATAAAGTGATGCTTTATTTAGCATGATTATTAATAACATCGTTTTCTTGGTTTATATTTTATACCTGTGCTCGCCGGGTGTCTGTATTGCCATGATGTGATGCTGAGTTTGATWCTTCCAACCTGGGGCTTTCTTGCAGGTCTTTTCCAGGAAGAGGTCTGCTGTGGGAGCCATGGTCTGTCCCACTTCAGACAGCCTGCTGTGGAGCTGCCTTTACATTCCACTCAGAGAGGAACCAGGGGGTTCCCCTTGCTGCTGGTCTTTTCAAATGTCTTAGTTCTTTAAATGTTACAGTACTTATTTTTGGGTCAAAAGTAATAATACTGTTTTCCTATAACCACCCTGAGTTTGCTCTCCTCCATCTACAGCATTTTAATTCTTCTTTAGTATAAATTYAGTATTTAGTATTCTTATTTAGTATTCTTTAGTAGAAAATTGCTAGTTCCTTAGTCCTTAGAAGTACTCTAAATCTCCAAGCTTCTGCTCCTCCTCTGCTGTCTGAACCTTGAACTCCCTGGAAACTGCATTTTTTGAGCCTGCTTTGATCTTTTACTTAATCTGGTTTTAATTGTATTTATATTTAGTTTATAATATGCCATTCTGTTTGATTGTGTTTTAATATCACTGCCAATGGTTGCAACTCAGCTGTAAATGGGATGTCTCATCTCAGTAGGGTTACTTTTTTTCTGCTGAAAGATTAATATAGTGGCTGCTGCAGTCCTGTGAAACCTCTAGGTCTGGCTTCCAGGCTCCCAGCAGTATTGTGTCTCATTACAAACACCCTGGTTTTAAGATCCCAAACCCTTTTCTTCCAAAGACCCCTCTGTAATGAGACTTCGTTACTTAGACAAAAATTAATTAGGCTTCTCTCATTATCATTGTTTTGATCGGTTGTGCTTTAAGTGAGTTCTAATTAAAATGCACATTTTAAAACCCTTGCTGCTGAATCCTCTTCTAATAGCTCGCTTCTGCTGTGGCGATGCCCTGCTTTTTGTGCAGTTTGCATTGTGCTGCTTTTGCAGAACTCTAGCATTGATTAAGAAAACTAAAAAACTTGCATGATTTTTTTTTTGCTTGTTTTCTACATTTTTTTTCCAGACTGGCTGCCAAATGATTGCTCCTGAGAGCCTGAGAATGGGGATTAGAGCTGAAACACCGAATTCTTTACATGTGGTAAAATTGATGAGCTGAGTTTCTCAGTGTCCTGTATAGTCAGTAACCCTACTTGTTCCCAGAATGTTCCAAAACATAAGGGGGAAGCTGTATGCTGCAGCTTTTACTATTTAACTGCAAATTTCTGCTTGCCTTAGGTGTTCCAAGTTGCCTTAAATACATTATTTATTTTGGCAGGACTGCATGATCCATCCCAGGGATACCTGCCACGTGCTAAGCCTGTGGATGCTCTGCTATGGCCAGAGGGGGACATTTGAAGGTTGGCTCTCCTTAATAAAGGGGCTGATCTGTAAATCAGACAAAATATTTTGTATTCTTTAATGGTTTGCACTCTGAAGTGTGTTGCAGAACAGCAGCAGAGAGGTGCCAGAAGTATTTTAAAGATGAGGAAAYGCACGTGAAGAAGTACATGCCAGGTCTCAGTGCAGCCTGTGGCAATACTTGGAATAACCTTTCCCTGCCACCATTYCCAGTCCCTCTCTCTGTCCACTTCCAGCACATCCCACTGTCTTGTACAGAGCTATTTTCTGTTTGGCAGGGCTTTGAGCAAGCAGCCAGGACATAGCCACCCCTTGTTCAGAGAAAGAGGGCATCTTTTTCRCAGAGGCCAAAATGCCACCCTTGAGCCCCCGTCAGTGCCAACACCAGATCATTCCAGCTTAATTTAACATTTGCAGACATTATAGTGATTGACAGTTGAGTTGAGTGGAAAATTCCAGTTTAATCCTGCTCTGTGTGCCACAGACATGGGCTCAGACAGCTTGACCTACATTTAACCCTGGGCAGCAAGAAATTCTTAGGAGAAAAGAAAAAAAGTGGTTTTCATCTCAAAGCAGTGAGAACATTCSCACTTATTACATGTCACTGTATATATGCATACATGTGTAATTGTGTTACAGTGCTGTGAATATTTCATGAACTGAGCCAAGTTTGCCCTGGTTGGCTTTACTTGGTGAAGAAGACCTGTAAGTCAAATATAAAAGCACAAGTGTGCTTGCATAACTGCTCAGTAGGGTTTATGGCAACAGCAAAAAGGAGAGGAGCTAGTTCTTTCCTGACAATGAGGTTAGGATTGTAAGTGCTATAAAATTTGCTTATGCTGCAAACTTTATATCTCTTGGGGGAAAAGTTGATGAGCTGGTAACTTCAACTAATGTACTGTCAGGAAAAGYCTAACAGGTAAGGCTTGACTGAGGGACTGCAGAGTCAGTCTGGTTTCTTTGACCCCCCCYCCTTCTGTAGATCAAAGGTGCTGACAGTGACTGACTGTGTTTGTTTTGGGAAGTTACAGGTGCAGTACTGGGTGTCACAGCTTTTCAGCGAGAGGTGCATTGGCAAACATGAAAAGCCCTGTGGCTGAGTGATAACTGCATTAAGTACTCAGCATGCAAGCCCTCTCGCCTTCTGCAGTCATGCTGTATCTTATACCTAAAGATAATATGCATGCTATCTCCAGCCATATGCTAGGGCAATCAGGCACTGTACTGTAAAATTGTGCTCTGTCAGGGAAATGGCATCAGGTGCACTTAAATCCCCACCTGACAGGGCACAGAAGTAAAGTGCCTGTCTGCAGTGAAACTGTGCTCGAGAGTAAACTGTGCAGCTGTAGCTTGAGTGCTGCTTGTGCACTGGCACTTCTTGTTTTTGAAGAAGATTTTGTGTATGTGGATACATGCTGTGCAGAGGTGTGAGAGCTAGTGCACAGCAATCCAGCAATARAAAATACGCTGTTAGTACATTAGGCAGAACTTTGAGTTCTATAAAATGACACTGTGTTCTCTTTATTTTCATGGCTTTTCTAATCTAATCCAGGATAAAAACTTTGTTCAGGTATTTAGCTAGCCATATCATTAGTCATCAGTTAGCCAAGGCTGAGAAATTTCCCTTTCTCCACTACAATTCATCCAAAGGTCTCCTTCTGCATTGAAACACAGCTGCCACATCTGGGAGGTAGCTGGAGGCTACAGCTGTGTGCAGGCACCTGTTTTKGGGGGAAAGGTGCTCCAAGGTGGCTCTCAGGCCGTGGCTGGATAAAGAGCTGGTGCAAATGTGCTGGTGGGAGTGCTTGACGGTGCCAGCTGAGGGGATCAGCACCACTTACTGCAGAGTCTGTTCAGCTGAAAGGCAAGTACAGCATCACTGCTCATCTCTGTGCGCTCTCATGCTCTCTCACATCCACATCCTTACAAGGTCTGGCAACTCTTTTTGTGCCTATGAACAAATCCACGTGAAATGATAACAAAAAAAGGATGTGAGGTAAACTTGCAGCTTGTGTATTTAGAACCTTGTGGTGGAGCTGGATTTTGTCTCCACCTGCTTTGTGACCCCAGATGGGAGGTCATCAGAAAGCACAAGAGCCAGGTCAAGGCAGTGTTCACAAGAAGCCTGTCCTGTCTCTCCATGCCTGCTTTAGGTCACCAAGGCAGCCCATTGAAATTACCAGTGCTGGATCTGTTCCACTACCAGCCTCCCAGCAGTACAGTTCTGATTCATATTAAATGTAGGATCCCAACTGCATTTCTGATGGATTCAGCATAGCATTTCAGGTGGAAATTACATCAGTTTTATGATTTTAGTCTAATTGCAAGAGTACATAAGATTTTTGATTCAGCATGAGTTTGAGAGGAGGACACAGACTATTCAATACTTGACTGGCAATGGAGCTGACTTGAGAACTGTAGCATGTTTGGGCATTATTCCTAAACAAGCCTAAATATCCTCCCCTGTGTTCCCTCCTCTCTGCTTGTCCAATCAATTCATCAAACTCAAGTTGAGACTTAATACTATATGTTACCCCGAGGGCTTTTGAAATCAAGATGTATTCTTTCTACTTAAGAAGATCATAAAAATAGGCAGCTAATTGCCAGGGGATAATTACAATTCTCTAATTATTATTGTTGCTGATGGTAAGTGATAAACARGGATGAATGTGATGCAATGCCCTAAGCTGACACCCTGAAGGGGACACAATCAGAGGAATGTTTTTTCAGTTTTGGCTCCAGCAGCATCTTGAGTCACTATTTTCGCTCTGGCCTGTTACTGGGTCACAGCTTTGGCTCCAACCCTGCTCAAAAGGCTCAGCTGCACCTTCAGCTTGGGCACTAATTTCAACTGTGACAGGCTCTGGTCTTTGTTCAGGCCAGTATTTTGACTGGCCCCATTTTCACTATAGCTTCAGCTTCAGCCATTGCTTAGGCCAAGATTTCAGGCCCTCTTGGGCTGAGACTTCAGCTGTTCCCCTGTCAGGCTCTGACTTAGGTTCTGGGCCCATCTTGGGCCATGATTTTGACTCTGGGTCCTGCTCAGGATGTGAATTCAGCTTTGGCCCTATATTGAGCTGCTGTTTCCACTCAGCTCCATCTTGGTCTGCAACTTTTTCTCCTGCCTGTTTCAGGCCAAYACTTGGGTGCCAGCCCAGTGTTGGTCATAGGTTTTGCTCTGGCTGTATATCACTCTTTGAGCTGAGCYCCATCCTCTGCTCCTTGGTCCTGTCTCTTCTCTCCACCTAGGTATCAGGCTTCAGCTCCGGTCCCTGGCTGGGCTGTGATTTTGGCTTTGGTCCCATCAGGCTGTGGCTGCAGGTCCGACCTCTGTTCAGGCTGTGAGTAGAGATCAGGAGCCACCTTGGGCCTCTATTGTGTCTCCAGCCCYGTCTTGGGCAATGGTCACAGCTCCAGGACCCATCCTGAGCCACAACTTTGATTCTGGTGCCATCTTGGCTCACGAGCTTGTCCCCAGCCTGATATAGGGCTCTAACTCCAGCTCCAGCTCAGGCTCCCATGTCTGCTCTGCCCCTGCTTGGTCTTTGACTCTGCTCTGCCCTTCTCAGTTTATGACTTTGGGTCCAGCTTGACATGGGGCAGCAACTTTGGCTCTGGTCCCTGCTTGGGCTGTGACTGGTGCCAAATTGAGCTATTAACCTCAGCTTTGTAGAGATACTGGAGTGAGACTTTATCTGCTCCCATCTATGGCAGCAGTTTGAGCTCTGGCTACCTCAGGCTGCTACTGCAGCTCTGGCTCAACACTGGGTTGAGATTTTTGCGCCAGCCCCATCTTTGGCCATAACTTTGGCTCTGGTCATTGTTCAGGTGGCTGCTTTGGGTCTGCCCAGGCTTTGGGTCTGACCCCTCCTCAGGAGGTTGCTGTGACTTGGCCACTGTTTGGGCCATGGCTTTGGCTCTGGCCCATCTTGGCTTCTGACTTTGTCTCCAGCCACATCTTCATCTGCAGCTTCGGCTTAAGTTATGGCTCAGGCCACAAACTTGGCTTAATTTCCATCTTGGGCTCCTGCTTTTGCTCCTGCTTTGGCTCTCATTGCAGTTTTGGTTCTGGATTGGTATTGGGCTGTGACTTAACCTCTGGCCTGATATTGGCCAGATGCTCTGCCAACAGCTTGATGGTAGATGACAGCTTTGGCTCTGGCCCCGATTGGGAGGCTATTACAGCTCTTATTTGGGCTGCTACTTCAGCTTCAGTCCTGTGTCAAGCTGTGACCTAGACTCTGGCCACATGGCCATCCACATCTTGGTCTCTGCTTTGATACTCATTTGCAGCTTTGCCTTTGGTCCCTGCTTGGCTCATGGCTTCTGCTTTAGCCCATTTCAGGCTGCAACTTTTGCTTCTCAGGCAATGATTTCAGCCCTGTTCCCTGTTCAATGACTAGTGGCTACTTTCAAGCCATGTCCACTGTGAGGCCATGAGTTTGGCTCAGTTTTTGGATCAGGGCTTCAGCTCTGGTCCCTGCTCCAGCCCTGGTGAGGTCATGGCTTCTGCTTCAGTCCCATATTGAGCTGTGACTTTGGCTCTGGCCTCATTTCAAGGCACAAGTTTGGCTCCAGYCCTCTATCAGGCTATGATTTTAGCTCCAACCCCATCTTAAGCTGTAATATCAGTGATGGTGCCATCTTTGCTGCTCTTGCTCAATCTCAGAGCATGTCTGTGGCTCTGGCCCCTATTTGAGTTGCTAATTTATTCCTTGTTATGTCTTGGGCTGTTACTCTGCCCCTAGGGGAAATCTTGGCTTCAGCTCTGGTCCCATCTCTAGATGTGACTTTAGCTCCATTGCAATTTCAGGCCATGATTTCAGTTCCAGACACATCTTGAACCACTGAGACARGTCTGGCTAATACCAGGTTGCTACTTCAGTACCTGTTTGGTCTGTGACTGTGGCGAGGGCTGGATAACAGGTTGTGGCTGTAGCTGTAGCCCCATGTTGGTCTGTGGCTTCATCTCAGTGGCATTTCTGGCCCAATATTTGGCTGTGACTTGGATGCCTGGAGAAGTTAYCTAGAACAGAAGCTAGCCAGAGTAAGAGAAAAAACCTAGGTATTTATTAAAAAGGCCTTCAGGGGTTACACCTTGGGCAGTACAAGAGCCTGGTGACCTTGGTTCACAGGCTGGAAAAGGATTGTTTTGTTTCAGCTGTGAAGAGAACTTGCTAACACTTTATATGAAGTTCAGAGTTATATACTAATGCAGTAYAGAATCTGAAAAATATGAGAGCTAAAACTTCATCATCTTYAGTTCCTGCCCTGTCTTGGACCACTRCTTCCCTCCAACTCAAATTTGGCTCTGGTCCATGCTCACAGTGAGTGCTGCAGCAGTCTGGGAGCAGTGTAGGCTCTGGCCCCTATCTCTGGCCATGGCTTTGGTTCCAGCCCATCTTGGGTTATGAACTTTTTGGCTCTGGCACTACCTCAGGTAGTGACTGCTGTTCTGTCCTGATACTGGGCCATGATTTTTGTTCCAGTCCCAGTAGGGATGTTACCTTGACTCTGGGCCCACCTTTAGCTGCAATTTTGGCTCTGGACAGTGCTTGGGCTTTGGTTTTGTCTCTTCCCCATTTTGAGCAGCAACTTAGGCCCAAGCCAAGCAGTGAGTTGTGATGTTGGCTCTGGCTCTGCACTGGTTTGCAGCTTCAGGTCTAGTCACATCTTGGATTGTGATTTCAGATCTGCCCCCTGCTTGGATCTTAACATCTACTCCAGTTCCATTCCGGGGCCCCAATTTTGACTCAGATTCCCTGCTTTGCTCACAGCATCCCAAGATGAGTACTGTGGACTCATCTTGGAATGCCCAATTGCAGGCCCAGCCTGCTCAGGCTTACAGTTGAGTGCTGTCCCAGTTTCAGGTCCAGCCCTGTTGCAGATTATGACTTGTTGATGCTGTGCAGTGGTGTTACATGTGAGGCTGGGAGCAGACAGCAGTGGCAGAGGTGGYCAAAGCAGCCATTTCCCTGCTGTACATGTAGTGATGGATGTCTCAGTCCTGGTCTCACCAGAATTCTGAAGCTTTGCAGAGGTGGAGGGACCTACGCCCCCACCCACCCTCTAGAGCCTGAAGGGACAGCCCTTTCCCACGAGGATGCTGAACAGTAAGAGGTAAAAAGGCAAGCACTGACTGAATGGTCCTATGGGCAATAGAAGGTGCTGCTGGGCTTCTGTCTGGGCTTTTCACCTCACCAAGGGCTCCTGGTGCTCACTGGGCACTCGCTTGCTTGGGTCACTTGTGGGCTGCCTCAGGGCCTCTTGCTGCTGTGGCCAAACTGCTTTTCCAGGCCATGGAACCTGCTCCCCTGTCCTTCTTTGCTACCGAAGGCACTCACTGATGCTGTTCCACCTTAAGGGACACTGCTGTGTCCCCACACCACATGAGTGTGCCAACTGTGCTGGCCTGGGCACCAGAAGGAGACGCTGTCCCCAGGTGCCCCTTGCCTGCCCCAGCCTGCCAGCAGAGTGCCTCTTCAAAGGGTGGCCCCTGGCTGCCAGCCATGCAGACTAACGCTAAGGCTGACTGTCACTAACAAGAACTGCACCTCAGTATCGTGGCAATAATATATAAGTGAGATACAGGATGAAAGTCAACTTTAGCCTAGTTAAAACTGCAGCATAGCTGGGTACCTGCTGGGCACCAAGTAGCCTTACACTCATTCCCTGGGCAGCCACGAAACTCCCCAGGTGCTCTCTGCACTAACGAGGCAGAGGTTCCACATAAGRCCAATTTGAGACAAGGTCACTGGTACAACCAAGCATGTGACTAATTGTCACAGAAGCTCTCCAGGTCAGACTTCCAAAGTCTTGAAGATTTCCTCTCTTGCTTTGTATAAATGGATCCATGTAACTCTGTGCTTTGACAAKTGACATGCTGGGTAGAGGAAGTGGTCGTCCCAGAAACTCCATACTGCAAAATTGACCACCTACACAGAGGAGGCACTTGGCAAGTCCCTGTGAGCTGCTCCTGCAGCTGCAGAAATGATCACACAGGACAGTCAACTCCAGGTCAATCAGCTTTTGTACTTGGCATGAGTAGAGATGAGTCAATAAACACTGGAGTGGTCACAGGCCAGCTGGGCAAGGGGAAGGGCAAGAAGAGGTGCTGTAATGAACAAGTTCTATGTCTAAGGGCTAAAAACTCATCCTAGGACACCAAGGTGCCCCAGTGCAGTCCCTGCCACGGGCAAAGAGATGGATCCTGTRAGTTGCACTGAAAGGGTCCCATATGTGGCCCCAGACTGAGAGTGACCATGTTACTGGCAATGTTACTGGGGCACACACTGGGCTTTGCAGGGTCCTGCATAACACTGCCTCCAAAAGTGGGAAATCAGAAGAAATGCCAACATCAGAAGACTATGTGCAGGGGGACAGTAAGGAAAAGCACATTAAAAGAGAAAAACAAAATAGCATCTATTAACTCTAGTCCTTAACAGTAGTACGTAGCATTGTAAGAGTTCACAGAAATATTTTTTAATAATTTTTATCAGAAACATGGCACTTTACATCTTCAGGTCACTGAATATACAATGATTATTCCTCACAACATCCCTGTGAGGTAGGCATTAGATTGCCGTGACTGTTTAACATGTGGGCAGAGGCAGAGAAGTATGTAATGAATCCTGCACAATTAAGTTAATGAAGYTCAACTCACTTAAACATGGAGAAGCCCTCAGTGACTTGAATGAGAACAGGACAACGGGGCAGAGCTGATACTTCATCAGCTATATTTTTTTCACTCCAGTCAATTGCAATGCTCAGGGTCCAACTCTATTGCTTCCCCATATCCCCCTGAAAAAAAGCACCTTTGTTAAACAACTTACACATGCTGAGTTGCTACAAAGTGAGATCTGTAGTAGAAATACGAAAAACAGACTTCAATTCAGCCTACATTTGAATAAAACTGAGAGACATTTGCCTGCCCAGCCAAATAGAACACTTTCAACTTTAGTCCTTTATGACATCTGAGACAGCATTTCAGCCTTCAGGTATGAGTAAGTGTTTGCTTGACTTAATCTAGGGGAAAAAAGTTTGGTACACGGTGATCGCTGTCTCAGAAATCATGCTTATTTTAGTCAAATTGTTTTACTGAGGGAGGAGGAACTTTGGGGTTTAACTCTAACTTTCCATGTGTTTAAAAAAGCCCCTTAGTATAGAATTTTTTGAAATAAACTTTTCTTTCAATTTTTTTTGTTTCAAAAATGAAATAGAGCAGGTTTGTAAACTTTAACACAATGAACAAATCCTAGTGTTTAATATACAATTATTGATTTTAATGACTTTGTACTGTAAATCAACTTCAGGAAACAAAGTATACTTGACAGTATGGCTACTGTGATTAACTCATCTTCCTATAGCTTTCAGTTGAGATTTCTGAAGAGATGCACTGTTCAAGAAAGATTCATAGTCTCAGCCCATAGACCACAGCAGCCTGGCTGAAGCCAAGGAAGCCATTGTAATGAATCCCCGCTGAGTAGATGATCCATCAATCCCTTCATGTGCAGTATCAGTGACAATGGTCTGCTCCAAACTGAGAGATGATCACGATTGAAGAGGCTTGGGTCCACGTGCTCTAAAAATCTAAACATGCTGCTCTTCCCAACAGAGAAATCTTCWTTCTTATTTAATGGAAGATTCAGTCTAGTGGAACCATGGCTGTGCACTATGATGGGAGAAGAACAGAGTAGTGGCTTCTTGGCAGAAATCACCTTCATTTTGAGGAAGAGAGTGTGGAAAAAAAAAAAAGAGGGAAGAGTAATTCTTAACATTATTACCAAGGGACATGTTAACTTCTAATCTCAGATTCACTTTTCCTTCTGAAAATTGAAACTTTTAGGTCACAACCTCTTCCCCAAGGAACTTTAACCTTTAAATCCATGGAGCAATTGTCGTCTCCAGACAAAGGGTAAAAAATATAAAAGAAAAAAAAAGAAAGAAAGCTCAGAAGTGCACTTTGCATATCCTGCCTCACAAAGGGTTAAAGTGCTAAGTTTGATATATCCAAAAATTAAGCATCTCTCCTACTCCTTTATTTTCTTAAATGAAACTTTCTCTTTGGTTTCTTGTATCTTCTCTGTAATTTTATCCTTCGTTTCCTCCATCTTCTCTGTAATTTTATCCTTTGTTTCCCCCATCTTCTC
>JACDOX010000278.1:0-84013 GCA_014549065.1 Cardinalis cardinalis | reverse complement strand
GTAATTTTATCCTTTGTTTCCCCCATCTTCTCCGTAATTTTATCCTTTGTTTCCTCCATCCTGTCTTGTAGGTATTCCTTTACTGGTGGTGGTGTGGACATGTAGCCGTGCTTTCGTAGGTATTTAACAGTGACAGACGTTCCTCCCAAAGTCACAGTGTATCTGGCAGGAGTTGCAATCTTAAAGAAACCAAAGAATACACCACATAGATAAAACAGGAAAATAAAGCAAAAGGTATTTTTTTATGTTGAAAATTTATTTTGACCAGTGWCAGATTCTAAAGATATCTTCAATTTATAAGGAAATAAGCCAGTTTACAGTGAGAAATGCATACCTTTTACCTAAAGTATCATTTTGTCAGAGCCAGCAAGGGCATTAGACCTCCGTTAAAAAAACTCAACACACWAACTCTCCCTGTGCAGCTTGTAGGACAAGCATTCGGCATCTYGATGCAATTCAGAACAGACTGCATGTGAACACCAAGTTTCTTCCAACACTTCCAGATCTCCCAGCTATAACAACATCTTTATATTTAACTGTATTTATTTATTGGTCTCTTTTAGGCAAAGGAAAAGTTGGAAAGAGTCGTACTTTCACATTTTGTTTGGGAAAGTAACCCTTTTGAAAACAGGCAAGAAAGACATCACTTTTAGAAACAAAACAAATTGAGTGGCATGTACAGCAAATACTGTACCTTGTTTTTGAATGGTATGACATGTTTCAAGTTTCCCAAACACAGACTTTGCATATATAAAGCATTAAAAGGAAACCCAAACCTGAATGTAAGTAATTGATTCAAATGACAATGAAAATACTTGAAAGTGATGGACATCTAAGGGCAAGACAAAAAATCATCTAGGATAAAAATAACTGTCCTTTTATCTGAAATTCAATGAAGTGTTTAGACTTAACCTCTTTGTCCCTGCTAATTATGTCAGGCATATAGAAGAATAACTTAATTGTCATCTCAGAGGGCTGCAATACTTCTGCAGCAAAGAAGTTATTTTAGAAATACAGATAGACTCCTTGAAGGAACACAGAACACATATCAACTTGCATGGGACTATTTTTATCACAAAATGAATGCTTAAGTACATGTAGCTATCGAAGAAAGCTAATTAATTCCTTCTGCTGTAAACAAGTAAACCCTGTTTAGTTCACCAGGCAAGACTTCAGCTTATTTACAAACTATAATTATACTTACTTTATACAATGCATATGCAGTTAGTGCATTTCCACTCTGGGAATTTTTCAGGATGTCTACTACGCTGTCTGGTAAGCCAATCAACTCTAGGAATGGAACAACATTCACCCCACTATAAAAGAGAAAAACATTGGTAACTTGAATGGGAATTTGAAACCTGAACAGTAATTGAGAGTACTATTTCTTTGTTACACAAACTTCATAATTTGAAAACAAAATGTTTTTTTATCTAAGCAATAAACTTACAAGATTTATGTTTCTGACCATAGGAACATTAATGTCCTTTTCAGCATTTCAAAAGGTGACCTATTTATATTATCTCTGTTGGATAGAATGGTTTCTAACTTACCTGTGTCCCAGTTTATGTTTGAGGTAAGTAGATGTAATGGTGGGAAGACAGCTACTAAGGCTCCAGCTGTACATGTTCAATTTCATGCTCTGTTTTGCCTAAAATTACCTTATTTTTTTATTAAAATTTCAGACAGTGTTCTCCATTCACTTCTAAATATATCAAACATGGAATGTGGCAAAAGGAAGCAACATGTTACATGGACAAGACTTCAAGGGCTTTGTGCTCAGTTGTTCTACTGTGTCAATATAAGGTGTCAAGATGGTGGAGAGAGCTCCTATCACAATTTCTTTCTATTTGACATCCATGAAAACACCAAAAGAGAAAGGAAAGCTCATCTTTATATTATAGAAGAAAGCTACACACAGTTATAGAAGACCTGAGTTTCCAATATTTAGAGAGTTAATATTATTGATACCATTATCTATTTCTATCTAATATTTTAAGCATTYTTCTGAGCATGCAATCACTTTAGCATCAGGAACAGTAAGAGGCAGGAATTTACCAACAGTTACTAGAACCTATGGTCTGAAGGTCTACTCCCAGAGTAGGGAATRGAGACCTAGTAGGAGCTGAAAGACAGCTCTAACTGTGCCATTTCATAAACCATAGTCTTGTATGACCAGTCATCCTGAGAGTGATTTTTCCACTTCAAGACAGCACTAGTGGTATAACAAACTGGAGCTTTGTTATAATTAGTTTAATTAGTTTCTAGTTGAATATTTCAGTTGTTTTCATCTGCCAAATACCTACTTTAGCAGCAGGCTTTAGAGTTTCAAGAAAAGTAATCTTCACTCAATGTGCAATGTCTGGACATAAGCATCAACCTGAATTTATTCAAAGCAAAATATTTTTATAGTACAAGACYTTTATTCCTCTGACATGAGCTAAATTTAGAATGACATTTGGATCTATAGCTCCCAGAAAGGGCAATTATGCCAGCTGGTTAGAGTAACTAAAACAAACACTTGTGCAGTAAGGCATTCTGATGTCAGAGTTCCATCCTTGCCACCACAAACCTCGTTGTTTCATGCTTTCTATTATTAAATATACAACACCAGCAGTCCAGAGATAAACATTTGCTTATATTTAGCAAACTATTTCCAGATAAATAAAACCTCTTTCATCTGAACCAGCAAACTAGCAGCTCATAATTGATGTAGTAGTTTTTTCTGATAAATGCCATTTTCCAGAATGGTATCTAGCACATGCTGTAACTAAAAGAAACTAAAATTAGAATACTTAGTTTATCTCTTTTTTTTTTTTAACCACACAAATATTTAATTTCCAATTAAAAAGTATGGTCTACAGCAGCAATTTTTTCAGTGGATGGCAGGAAAGACAGGAAACAGAAACAAAAAAGGAGGGGATACCCATTGTGAACAGCTAAGGGAGGTAAACCCATGAAGTGAAAATCCAGTTATGAGGAAGGACTGGGGATGAAGAGGGGAGGAAGTGGTAACCTGAAGTCCAAAGGCAAAAAAAAGGTCTATAAAGATCTCAATTAGCCATTCATAATCAGGATTCCAAACCCYTATCTTTACCTTTTGAGAGATTACTAATAATTTCAATGCTGTTTACATCCATTCATCATTTTGGAGAGAWGAGCATTCCTTTAAATGTCAGCACCATACCTGGTACACAGCAATTACTGCATGGTAATCATATCTACATGACATTCTCATGAATCCTATCTACTTTCAACGTTAACCTTATGCTTTAGTCAAAAATGTAGCCACATTTCTCTTTTAAGTATAAAGGCACTTTTAAAAAGGCAATAATAATTTATATGTCCTTTCACTAGTAGATCTCAATCCAACCCTGGTATTGGGCACTGCAACAAAATACCAACTTACTTCATGGCTGCATAGTAAAAGGATCCAAACCATACACTGGAAGTCACAAGGTGCACTGGAACCATGACTTTCCCATACTGCTTAAAAGTCTTCTTGAACCTCTGAACAAGACTAATTGATTTATCTTGTAATGGATCAGGTTCTGAAGTATCTGACTCTGCAGGGCTCTGCTTGGGTGCATCACCAGCTGAAGGCAAAGGATTTCTTTCTTCTGGTACTTTGTGAGAAGTGTCTGCTGGCTGTGATGGAAAAGCAGTTTTCTTTGAGGCAAAGTGAGCTGCACCTGCATGAAGACATCGTTTAGGAGGGTCCAGTGCCAGAATCACTTTGCATCCCACATTAGGCAGCACAGACTGTCCTTTTAAGCACTGAAAGACACCGGTGCGAGGGAAGAACCAACACATTCCATGTGCCAGCTGAGACGCAGAATGGAACAGACTCCGCTGCATTTTGGTGGAGTGTGGATGAAGTTTCTATAAAGAAGAAACAAGAGGAAACAAACTGCATTTCAGTGGTGTGATTTCTACTTGCTCCAATGCCACTCACAATTCTCAAATTTTACATGGCTTTCTGTTCTACTTTAAAGAGGTCTTCCTTATCTTTCTTTGCAGAAATAGTTATCTTCCAGAATTAAGGAAATAATTTTCTCATTTTTTCAGCATTCTGAACTAAAATAGTCCCTTCACTTAACATACTCTGCTCCTCATTGCTAAAATGATCACTCTACTCCCAAAAAACATTCTTAGGAGTTTAGTACTATCTACTGCTTTTATCTACATAACCTGGCACAGCCATTGAAAAGTTACTCTTCTGATAACTTAAGTGAACCTTGAGTCTACATAAATGCATTATAAATTAACTGAAGTAAGTGCAATYAAAATTTATTTTTGGTGTCAGTGCATTCTTAGTTTTGGTAAAAATTTTTGTTTTCTATACTATTTTCAGTAAAAGTTCATAAAATTGAAAAATCCCAATAGAAATAATTATTAATGATCAAACAATAGGCTAAATAGTAACAAATGTAACTGTAACAGCCTGCCAGTAATGCCTGTCAGGAAGGGGGAAGGTACTGTTGAATGTCCTATATTAACATGAGCAAAACTGAATTGCAATTTTCCAAACATTGCCATCCAAAGAATATTTTAAAACTGTGGAATAACACAGTTAACTTTATGATTTTGAGTACTTACCAGTTACTTCTGAAAGTTTGAAATAACTACTGAAAGCTTCCCCACAAAGAAGAAAGGAACTTAGTTTTGCATGCACAGACATCAAGAAATAATTTTTACCCCCTAAAAGCATGCTTTGAAATTGTGAAACACTCTTTCCTTTCCTCAATAGTTGCAAGTTACAGAACTAACATTCCTTCCCTTCAAAAAAAAAAAAAAAAGGTGATGCTAATTGATGTAACAAATGCCACTTAAGTTAGTTACRAGTTTTGTACATTACTTATGCTTTTCCATTTTTAATTGTCACAATTCTTTATCCAAACTAGAAATCATTGAAATTTAATTGAAACGTCATATCTGCTTTTCCTTCAGATATATGCCAGGTGCTTTAGCAGTGAATTTTTCTAGGCTGCAGAAAATGATCAATACTTCCTAACATAGGAAGAAGTTTACAAAAAAAAAAGTGAAACCATACATACCCTTTATTACTTTCTAGATATGGTGTCTTATCTTCAAAAAGTTGCAACTCTTCCACTAGCTCCCCACCTTTCAAATATGTGTCTTGAACACATTGAGGCCCCTGCTAAAGTGAAAAAACGGCACATTTAGAGAGAGAGAAGAAGAACAAATTAATCCTATGAAGATTTATTTCTGGTCAGCCTGAAACCTTGCAACCGAAGAAGTTATTGGTGTAAATTCCCTTTAGAATACTGACATGCTAATGGGAGACTTTTTCTGTGTAATTTTAGAAGTTCCTCAACTTTGAATCACTCTTCTCTTCCAAGAGAGGAAAGTTTCACAATCCAGACGGATCTGTTGGAACAGTTCTGCCTGTATGTTTTCTAGCTAGTTTTACACTACTGTTGTACTTGAATTAATGGAAATTACTAGAATTACAATGTTTGATGTGGGGAGAAGACGAATTCCCAGGTTTCAAACTCCCTGGGAACCTCTGCATTGCTTGTGACACAGAGACACACACTTTTGCTGAACTGCTAACAGGAGGTACTGCATCAATGGTTTCCCCATGCATCAACAGGGAAAAAGGGACTTGTGTCTCTATATAAGGAAGCAGTTACTCTGTCCTGCTATGAACTCGGTGGGAGTCWAGAAGTGCTGCTGCTACTCATGGAGCAGTTAATCAGCTACAGGTACTGGCCCTCCACGACTCACTTTTCTATAGGACTTCATTGGAAGCAGCAATTGCTTGGGGTATCTCTAGTTTTACAAGAAGCAGAGATTCTTGCTTACTTCTGAAATCCAAATGCAATTGCTTCTCAAAACAAGTAGTGAAAACACTCAGTAAAACTCAAGTGTTCAGATGGCACTCTATCATATGCCAACTACTTAACTGATTTATAGAAATTTTAACAACAAACTTGGAACATGACAACTGCATTCCTTGCCTACTGCCACTTACAATTCTTTCCTGAGGGATAACATTCTCCACAGAGAACTGTTTTCCTCTCTCACTAACAGTACACAGCCCTGAGTRTCTGCCCTACGTAGATTTTCTCAATATCCAGCCAGCAGACTCAGCAAAYGGCATCCACCTATGGGAATCTGGAGGCTCTTGAGTCAGACTTCTACTGTTCACCAGTACCCTATTGAGAAATACCTGGTTCAAACAAGCTTTGCAAATTGCAGCATGGGGGAAACCATAATTTTKAGTCATTTATGTTATTAACAGGACACTGCATTCCAGCAGCCTTGGGAAGAGAYCATTCTTCAGCACAGGACTGAGAAGCTGAACAAGCATTTCTGAATTTTTCCATTCTTTGTRGAATATTTACAGCAGCACTTCTCAGAGCACTGTCCAAACACCTCTGATCCAGCAGAGTGGCTGCAGAACACTGGGGGAGGAAATRGTTCCATTCTCCTGAGTGTGGGTCACCACTGTGTCCAATGCTTCCCAGGCCACCCACGACATTGCTGTGATCAGTAAATGAGTTTCAAGGTCTTTGCTCACCGAGTTACATGCACCATGTAAAACTTAAAAATAGAATGTCACCAATGGCTTTACAGCAGAGAAAGCTTTGGGGCTATTACAAGACTTTCCATGCCACTTTTTGTTCCTATACTCAGATGGACTTGAAAGTCATTAATTMAAGGCTTTTTTCTCCATGATGCATGACCTGGCAGGTCAAAAGGAATGTTATCTAAACATCTACAGTAGACCYTGAAGAGGTTTTGCACCTTGTAAGCAGATAGTATGGTTCTAGTTGATATTCTGCATAACTGCTTACTGTTTCTCCACTTAAAAATGTAGAGAAGTACAAYAGCTTGATAGATAAGGAAAGGGTAAGATATGACAGTGCTTATGTTTGAGAGAATAAAAGATAACGTTTTTTGAAACAAGTAAAAATTTTCCTAATGACCTTACTGTGTTTCACAGGGAAGTGCTTTGCTTATTTAAATGAACAAAGGAGAGACCTTTTGAAGTGTTGGTACACTGAGTATTACACTGCTGTCCAGAAGCACTGGCATGAGGGACTACTATAAAGGTTACAGCATGATGTAGGAAAGGCACATGAATAAAGGAACAGATTAATACAGCATACACTTTGTAAATTCCTTTTAAAGAAACAAATATCTTTAAAGCGGCGATGGGTGCAGCTGCTCAATTGTTATACTTTAGTCACTTGGCTCAACAATGCAAACAAATTTTTATCAGGACATATAAAGTACACAATAATTATGGTTGGAGATCCAAATAAATATGAAACTAGCTGTTTCATCTCTCTGAAACATGAGATGAATACAGAGAAACTTGTCCTTTAAGACAGTTAGTGAGAGGAAGTTCCTAAAACCCTGTGCACTCAACAGGCAGCAGGAAGTGTGTCAGCCTCTGGATTTGAGACACAGATTTCTTCTCTAAGCATAATACTTCTCCAAGAAATTACTGGAGCTACACAAGCTATACAGTTGCCCCTGTAACTTTAGGTTGTTAAAAACACTCAGATTCTAAGGAAGTCAGGACAGTAACCTGAATGTTACCCACAATTGCACCTAGTAACTTGTGAAAAGTTGCTTCTTCATTTTAGTGTGTTAAACATTTTTCCTGCTGTTACATCATGCTGCAAAGATACAGAAAAGGACAAGAAGGTACAAGCTCCAAATACCAAGGTGAGAAAGCACTTATCTGTGGAGCGGAAGCAGGGGGAAAGGTGTTTTAAAACATCTTAGATTACTTTATTAGTTTTCTCTTAAATATGTCACAAAGAAAAAAAATCTGTTTAACGACAAATATAACTCAAGTTTTCTGCTCCAAGAATTCCATGTGGTCAGTGACAGAATAGGCAGTAGCTACAGAAACCATGAAATGGTACACAGACATTTGTGATATGGTCTCCTCTTCAGCAGTCACATCCCAGGACCTTCAGCAGACTGTAAATTGAGCKGTAAAGATATTGGCTGTTCAAGACAAACTCCTGGTTGGGATTCTTAGACATCCATTTAATTCCTGAAGGCACCCCTGTCTCATGKTGAGCTGTTAACAAGGCCTCTGACATAAAGGGCCTCTTAAGGAAAAGTTCAGATCAGCTTCTCATTGCAGTGCYGGAGGTTTTGGTTAGGAAACTTCTGTACTTGTGTTATAATTCAGATCAGCTTTGGCATAAATCTGATATACTACAAGAGCATCCTAGCTCTTGCATTTGCTCTACTTTCCAGTGATAATTAGGAAGTAGATATTAGATTAGCTTTTTGTTCCCAAGGACAAAAAAAATTCAGGAATTTTAAATGCCACAGAGCTAGTTTATGTGACTGTCACAAAATCATTGGCTTTGGATGTGTGCTAACACATTCTATGCCAAAAAAACTCTGGGAGATCTTTGGAAAACACAGAAGTAACAGGCCTGGCCAATACAGGTATGGTAAAGGCTGCTGTGGATATTTACTGTTRGAAAGAGAAAACATGTCAGAGATACTGTCAGATGAAACCTTCATCAGGATAATTTGTCTAAAAATGGTTACCCTGCTACAATTAATGTTTTTTGAGTTACCATAAAAATTAAAATATAAGTTGGCGGTGCATAAAAGATGGCAAAAACTTCAGTGTTAAGATAATGGCAAAAACTTTAGTGTTAAGTTCGTTTGTAAAAGAGGTCAGAAAGCATCTGAGGGAATTGAGGGTATAGTATATGTAGAGAACACTGGATTATTTTCTCACTTATACYAAAAACACTCTGGACACAATATGTAAATATGGATGACTTTAAAGCATTTTCACTTGTTCTGTTACTGTTTAAAAAAAGAACATTAATTATACCACAGGAGAGTTCCCAATGAAAATCCATGAGCTCTTTCTACTCCCAAGGCACCTTTCTATGGAAACAGAATTAATTTACATTCTTGTCATATTTAGTGTAAAATCTAGAAAACTTTGAGAATTGTGTGTGGCAGACAGAGTAGAATTTAGAAAGGAAACAAATCAAGTTTTCAGAAATCCTTTTCAACTCATCTTTCAGATGGCATAAAAAGCAAATGCAGAGCTCTCATCCAAGCAGCTCAGTTTAATAAACAACACCACCACAYTGCTTACATTTTTACTAAACATAATAAAAAAAACCCCAAAGCTTGTTTTCAGATTTAACTTGTTCTTTTCAAGAACTCATTGCCAGTATATATAAAAAAAMCCCCAAAACTGATTTTTCCAAGCTTATAAACCAAAATAAAAAAATAAGAAAACCACAATTGAWCTGGAAACATATATGGGTGTCCTAAAAGTCTGGGAACATATTTTAAAATAATTTTAAGACTAGTGCAATACATGCAAAGCATTGTTTTTATTAAATACAATGTAAAATAAAACGATAAACTTCTTGGTAACTGCAWATGGTTGGTACAGCATGGAGTCACTAACCATGGATGGGAAAGTGGCAGTGCACGGGGACTTCTTATGCTTTCTATTAATACCTTGAGTGCATGAATGAACATTCAGAATTTCTATTTTGACTTCTACTACTTTTGCAGTACCACTCAAATTATCTGTGATTCATTCTAAACTAAGAAACTTGCTTTTAATTTGAAGTCTGGGCATCATTAGCTGTGTAGTTTTGTCTACCACTCAGGACTGTCTGAAAATATAACACCACATTTTAGGTTAAAGGGAKTAATGAAAAATAAGTCACAGTGAAATTTATTTAAAACTTGGTAAAATCATGTTAAAACTGATAAAAGACTAAACCCTTGCAGATAGACAACCTTAAAGCATTAGCCCCACCCTACCTCTACACTATTTTCACTTAGTAAATGCTATGCTMTAATTTTTTAATTGATCATATTATTACAACTCAGTACTGCTAAGCAGAGATAAGACAACAACTTTGTTATTCTTATTTTACCTAAACTACTCTTCTTGCTAAAACACCCTGGGAAAAAATCAAAAAAGTAAAATAAACTTTTCCACAGTCCTTACACACCAAGTAACCCTCACTGCTACAATCTTCTGATACTCAAATATTAAAAAGGACAAGAAGAAGTWGCTTTAGAAGAATAAAAGATATTGCAGACATGTGTAAAGTCTGCACACTGGCTTCAGAGGACAAATAAAGCAGGAGAAYATAATGCAATGCCTGTGTGTTGAATTATACATCTGGAATGCTAAACAGGAGCCTTAACAGCACAGTCAATATGTCCATGGTAACTCTATTTTCCTCAGGGATGGAAAGTACTGGATCTTAAGACTGCATATAGCTGACCATTATATTAAAATGTGAATGCTCTCTATCAAAATGCTTCTAAAAGAAAGGATCACAATCAGCTGTAGTGCTTTCTGCTCTTCAGAACTGTTTTTAATAACTGGTGCTATTCCATCTGTTAGCACTGGTTCCTTCTTTCACAAGTTTCGTTCTGCCCTCTACTGAATTTTTACATAAGTACAACTCAATAAAAAGGTTTCTGCTGTGTATGATTCTGTCCAACAAGTGTTACTGGATCATCCTCTATATTTTTTCCAGAGCCTCTCAGAGGCACATTTCAAGGAAAAATTTGGTTTTTAAAATGCTATCTGGTTTGATTTTTTTTTTGGTCCATTTGTCACTTTACAGACATGTCTGCAATAAGCAAGGCAGAGAAATTATGCTTATAGATTGCAACTAAGCTTAAAAATAGGCATATTATATATCTATGCTAAAAAAGGTCAAAAAAAGCCTCATGTTAGTTAAAAGCAGGGGCTGTATTCATCTGCTTCTTCACAAGACCTTCCACTTTAGGCTAATGATCAAAATAAGACCTGATTCTCTTTCTATTCCACTTAGGTATTAACTTTCTGAATCCTAACAGCTTCTTCYGTCCTTGTATCTCCCAAGGCACCATTAGTTCATTCCTCCTAGAACACTTGTGGCTGTCTCTCAGAGGATTTCCAGCCACAGGGCCCTTGCCATGCATGCTGTAGGGGCATGTCTGTAGTGGTCTGGTATAGAAAGCAGTGGAGAGCTTCCACTGCATAACTAACAGGGGCTGGAARGGAACTTCACATAAGCAAGCCTCAGATCTGCAGTTTCCTGCATAKGACTCTGAACTCCCTCAGGAAAAAAACCAACCCACAGCTGAACTGATGAGGGGTTAGATGCTAAAACATGAACAAAAAAATACACAGATCAGTTTTCTACACTTCATCAAAACATTATTTGAGAATCTATTAGGATCTTGCCTCTCAATAGTACATTGTATTTTATTTGACAAATTCCTCACCTCTTTCGACTCACTGAGCATCTAAAGTGTTTTGACTCTACACTTTACACACACTGAAATGCGCTGGAAATATGGTTATTAGTTCTATGTTCAGAGCTCAGATATTTCTTTTATGATGAAATTCAGAGCTCCAGTGCACATCTCTTTTCACTAATAGAGTCATCAACGAGTCAAAAGGTTGCTGCCAGAAACTGAACTCTTGCTYCAGACTTCCTGCTACTTGCAACTTGGATTCTAGTAGCCAAGCTCATTTTTTAATTCATAGTTTGTCTGGTCACTYAGCACTTCACTGATATAGACAATGTGGATTATAATAATTAATTTTTAAAGTCTTCRGAATTGTAATAAAATACTTATTCATAAAAAAAGTAATGAAACAATTACAGACACACTGCAGATACAGTGGCTTTTACAAAAATAGATGGTGCTGACACAAATAAAGTTCAGCCTTTTTGCCAAGATCTGCTGGGTTTGTGCAGCAAGGTTCTGGTGGAGGGTGGGCTATAGGGGTGGTTTCTTTGAGAAGCTGCCRAAAGCTTCCCCYATGTTTGAGAGAGCCAATGCCAGCCAGCTCCAAGAGAGACTCACTGCTGGCCAAGGCTGAGACCATCAGTGATGGTGGCAGAGCCATGGGATAATGTGGCTAAGAAGGAAAAAAAAATTGTTGCAGAGATGTAATTGAGGCCAGGGAAGAGCAGGCAGAGTGAGAACATGTGAGAGGAACAGCCCTGCAGACACCAAGGTCAGTGAAAGAGGAGGGAGAGGTGCTCCAGGCACATGAGCTGAGACAAACCAGCAGCCTGTGATGCAGACCCACGGTGAGGGAGCTGTGTCCCTGCAGCCCATGGAGGTCCAATGAGGAAAAGAGATCCACCTGCAGCCTGGAGGACCCCACACCAGAGCAAGTAGATGCCAGGAGGAGGCTGTGACCCTGTAGGAAACCCACACTGGAGAAGGTCCTGTAAGGACCTGGGGCAAGAGGAGTCCATGCCAGAGCAGGTTTGCTGGGAGGACTTGTGATTCCATGGGGGATCAATACTGGAACAGGCTTCTCCTGGAGGACTGTGCACAGTATGAAATGACCCACRCTGGAGCAGTTCATGAAGAACTGCAGCTCACGGGAAGGATTCATGTGAGAGAGGTTTGTGGAAGACTGTCTGCCATGTCTGCCTGCTGCAGCAGGGGAAGGAGTCTTCCTCCTGTGGAGGAAGCAGTGGCAGAGATAACATGTGAGGAACGGATTGTATCCCCCTTCCCTATCCTCCTGTGCTACTGAGAGGAAGAGTAGGGAGAGAACTGGGAGTACAGTTAAGCCCGGTAAGGAAGGAGGAGTACCAGGAAGAAATGTTTAGGATTTGTTTTACCACTSATTTCCATACTCTGATTTGACTGGTAATAAATTCAAACAATTTCCCCACACAGGGTCTGTTTTGCCCATGACAGCAAGTGATGACTGATCTCTCCCTGCCCTTACCTCAACTCAGGAGCCTCTCATTGTATTTTCTTTTCCCTGCCCAGCTGAGGAGGGTAAGAGTAGAGCAGCTTTGGTGGGCACCTGACATCCAGCCAGAGTCAAACCACCACACCAAACCACAGAATAAGACCTTAGATATTMAAATACTTTATCCTGACTAATTATAAAAGGCATTTATTACGAATATGCTTAAACTTTGATCTCAGAATCAGCTTTGTACAGCCTTCTGCCCCACCTTCCACACCGACTACCAAACCTGTTTCCCTTCTAGCCTTGATAAATGCCATTTTTGCCACCTTGAATCTTTACAAGTCTTGTCTCATTGTTGTGTTTCTTCTCTCCATAGCCCAACAGCAAACAACAGTACTATCTGTAATAATACATTAAGTGAAAATTATATTATGGAATAATTTTTTAAGACACTTAAAACAACAACCTCTAAGTACCAAGTCTTTTACTCATCAAATTCACCCAAAATGCTTCTAAAGATGCCCAAAAAACATTCTCAAGGAAGAACTTTGAAGCCTTACAACTAGAAACAAAGTAGGAATAAAAGTAAACCAGCATGAATCTGGAAAAAAACCATCCCAGCTTCCATAAAAACAAAGTAGGATTAAAAGTAAACCAGCATGAAACTGGAAAAAAAAACATCCCAGCTTCCATAAAAACAGAATTCACAGTGGAAGCAGTGGGTTCAAGATTTTTTCTTTTATTCTCTCACCACATTTATTTCACACTTTCAAACACTGAAAAGCTGTCATTTTTCCCAGCAAAAAATACAGAACGTTCATCTTTCAGCAGAATTACTGTTGGCAGACATTCACTTCCAGTACAAATCTTTTCTAAGTATTCAAAGTAAGTGCTGAATTCTCTGTTGTGAATTCAAATTTCTCCATATGGGGAAATATGTGCAGTATCAATCAGAATATCTTGAAAAATTATGTGTGAAGAGGCTGATCATAACATTTACAGAACACACACACACACTCAAAACCACAGTCTTCATCTAATTTTCAGTAAACGCTATTCCCAACATCTCTACAAATGAATGTGAACAGTTCTTATAAAAGAAGTATTATTTTTCTTAAGGTCTCAATACCTGAGTGGCTACACCTTCCTGCCCATTATTCAGTTTACTGCCTTACACAGAGGCATGCAAACAAYAAAATTACACCATCTAGAAGTGTCTGAAAGTGCATCAGATTCAGAGAGCTGTCTTTACACCAGAAGGAGCTCTGATGAGACTTCAGTATTAGAACACTAATAACATTCCTATTCACAGTCTGAAGCAGCAGCATTACAACACTGCTGTATTCAGAATGGGAAAGGAAACCCGTGACTGCAACACTACAGCCTTTGCAAGCACACAGCTTTCTGCCAGATGTCATCAACAAGGCCCAAGGCTTGTGGCTCAGCACAGAAACATCTCTCATCAGAAAGTACTGTCCTATGGCCTGAGACAGCAGGAAGCAAAGGATGCCATCTAATTTTAACACCAGTAAAGCCAGTTTTTAAATTCACAAAATATCAAGAGTGAATAGTTAACTGCCTGGCACACATTGGGACTGAGCACTACCACTGCAGTTAAAGGTAAGTGCTGTCACATTTTACTAAAATCTTTCATCAGCCACTTTTGGAAGAGACTCACTGAATTCTTGTGAAGCCACTCATGCATTTTTATTTCCAACCCACAAAATTCACCCATTGGAAAAAAAGCTATTGATTTGTTTTATAATTTGTTTATGAGCACCTGACTGTATTAASAACCACTCCCTTGGCTCCATCCCTCTCCTCAAGGACATGGCAAGTCCTAAAGAGCTGCAGGGGATCATCTGCTGCAATGTTCTACAAAGCCACAATCACAGCCACACAACTTGTTTGGTTTACATAAGAACTGTTACACAGGATCAAGGTCAATTCTCAGGACAAGATAAAACAGGAGATGCAGGGAATTAAAATTTATAGCCCATCTAAGTGTCCCTTTCATTTCCTGAGGTGAACAAACAGAGCTTTGCCATTCAGATGTATTTATTTCGAAGGGGCAGGGTCATGTCTGGAAACATAACAAAAAATTTGGCTCGTTTGAAGAGRATGAGAGAAAAACTGAGTGATGGAAGGCACTGGGCTACAAAGGGTTGGAGATTTTTAGAGGAAGCACAAAGTTCCAAACASAGTAAATCCTACTATGTAATGCCAATGCTTAAAAGAAGATGTGACTTTGGTCTTTACCAGACAAAAAGTCCTAAGTAGGCATACCACTCTGGCCTGTCAGCACCGGCTTTAAATCACAATTTTCTGGACAAAATTTAACATGTACAAAGTGTGTTGGACTTAACACACCTGTACTGGTACCTTCAAGACTCAACTAAATTTATGAAATAGAATCACAGGTGTCATCAGAATAGATCATAAGGATTTTTTAACTGAATAAGAACATTTTACTCTCACTGGAATTTTATTAGAGCGACAGGGGCGCGAAGAATGATGTGTGTTTTTTAGAGGTGGCACAATTCAAGACTCAAAAATTAAGAAAAAGTTCTGTAACTTRAATAGTGCTCTTTTGTGTTGTTGTTATTGTCCCACTGCACAATCCATTAATCTCAAGTAAAAAAAAAATCAACTAGGGGCACATAATAGTCATTAAGAATCTCTGACCCTGAGTTTGATCCCTGAGCTAATGTGATGGAACTAGGTAGTTACCTATCAGCATATCAAGGTAAAAGCCTTATGATCCATTCTGATGACACCTGGTTGTCCAGGAAGATTTCCATCAGGTTTTGGCCCCAGATCTCAGTCTTTTCAGTGATTTTATTCCATTCCTAATACTGCAATATTGATGATTATGAATTTGCTTCAGCATATGATTTTGAAAATAAGTTCATCTTCAACTATCTGATTTAACACCAAAAATAAGTATTTGGATTGTCTTTCCAACCTGTAGGACTAAACTGATTAAAAGGAATTTGCTGAGATTCCATTAGAAGTTTTACATTTTTAAAAATCAGTGTTCTTCCTGCTCTTGTTGAATTTCTCAGGCCCCTGTTTTCAAGACTAGGAAAAACTCCCTGCAGATCAAGAAATGTGCCAAGATGGAAACTGAGGGCTCTTATCTGACATTAGGGGACATCAAGAACTCCCTGTCTTGCAAAAATACACTTCAGTTTCCAAGTGATACCTATGAGCATACACAAGAGCTGGGGTGGTTTACCTGCAGAAAAGGCCATCTACAGCAGGAGAACTACASAGAATCTTTTAAAAACCAAACCAGATCAAAACTATTCTTGCAGTCGCTACAGCCTGTGAAGCAGACCTGCAGACAGTCACACCAGACAAGTCTTTAGCTTACATTTCTTACATCTTACATACTCCTTAACTGTCTGAATTTATCTACTCAATTTYTGCCATGTGGAAGCCACCTGATATCCACCTACCCAAATCACTAAATGATTTTTTTTTTCATTCTCTGATGGAAGCGCCTCTTAGGCARTGAGTGCAATTCAGTAACGCTGCCACAAGGGTCAGTCATACCCTTTTTACCTCAAACAGCCATTAAACAGAAAAGGAGATAAACACCTGCTGTCACCCCCACCTCCATGGAGATGAACAGTGGGGACATACTATCCTCTGTGCATGCAATTCCCACACTGAAGCAGCTGCAAGTCTCATAAGCACAGGCAGCAAAACACATTCCAAACGAGGAACCYGCACCCTATCTCTTTCCAAAGCAGCAAAACTTTGGCAAACCATTTTATGTTTATACTTGTTRCAGCAATGACACCTTGGGGTAAGCTGAAGACCACTTTCAGTTTAAGAACTGGCTTTGGTAAGGAATTCTAGCACACTTCATGTACTGCTGTCCAAAGTAAGATTTTCTCTTTCAGGACAGTTGGCAGAGGGAGTTTTGTTAATAGACATTAGTGAGGCTGAAGTAGTTTGTAAAAGCTGACATAGATCCATGTTTCACTTAACAGCCTTAACGAAAATTCKGATGAGTTCTCTGACTCCCTGGATRTACTTAATTAACAGGAGCAGATTACTAATGAGAAACAACATGAGACAATAAAACATTTGTACAGCCACTTCAAGCTTTCTGAAAAGACAAGACATAAGCAGGTCTAGGACAAGAACCCCCTTAAGGGGCATAAGCCACCCGCGGTCCTTCAGTGGTAACACAGAACCATGGAATACGCTGACTTGGAACGGATTCATCAGGATTATCGATGTCCTGTGCACGGCCAACTCCTGGCCATGCACAGGATCCCAAGAATCACACCTTGTGATTGAGACTGCGGCCAAACGCCTGAGCTCTGCCAGGCTGGTGCTGTGACCGCTTCCCTGGGGAGCCTGCTCCAGTGCCCAGCCATCCTCTGGGTGAAGAACCTTCGCCTGATACCCAGCCTAAACTTCCTCGGACAGTTTCGTGCCGTTCCCTTGGCTCCTGTCACTGGGCACCGGGGAGCCGAGACCGCCGCTGCCCTCCGTGAAAAAGTCACAGCCTGAGTTCCCACCTCCAAAACCCTTCCTTTCCACCCAGATGCTGCAGCAGTAGCCCACCGCAGAACATCCAGCGTCACCTCCCTACCAAGAAATCTCTCTTTCCACCCTGCTTTCTTGGGTCGCGGACGACATCCTTCAACGCCGGACAASGCGGACTGGTCAAAGGGAAGGCAGCTGGGAGGCAGGCGCCAGCAGCCCAATCCCCCCACAAGCCGGGGCGGAGGGGAATCCCTYCCGATCCCGCGGGTCCCGCCGCTCCCGCCCCCGCCGCGCGGGTACCTCGTGCCGGGCCCGCGCCGCTCCTCAGGGGCCCCGCGCGCCTCGGGCACGCGCCGGTGCCACCAACGGCCGCTCCCGTCACGCCCCCCGCCCCGCGCTCCCCGCCCGCCCCGCGCAACGTGCGGCGGCGCCCGTCCCCNCGGCGGCGCCCGTCCCCACCATCACCTTCAGGCCCGGCGGCGCCCTCCCACTGCGCAGGCGCGAGCACCGCCCCCCCACCCCCTCTCGCACGGCCCCCTGGGACTTGTAGTCCCTCTGCCCCGGCCGGAACCCCGCCACCTTTCACAGAGGTTCAGAAGTGATCTTTAAGACCACCCKGCCCAATCGCCAATCCGGCACTGCCACTGCGACCCCCTAACCCAAATCATCCGGCGCCAGGGCCAGGCGTCTCTTAAACACCTCCAGGKAGGGCGACTCCACCACCTCCCTGGGCAACCTATTCCAACGCCTGAGCATCCTCACAGTGAAAAACTTGTTCTAGTGTGTAATCGGAATCTCCCCTCTCCCAGAGCAGGCGCGTTGGAAGAAGCTGGTCCCAGCTCACTACACCCTCCTGTCAGGCAGTTGTACAGAGCAATAAGGTCCCCCCGAGACCTCCTCTCCTCCAGGCTAAGCAGCCCCAGCCGCTCCTCACAGGACTCCGCGCGCCGCCGCGTTCACCCGCTCCCTTTCCCCGCAGTCCCTCCCAGGACGTGACGCCGCCGTGGGAGTTCGTCACTTCCGCAAACAGGGATGGCGGAGCGCTGAGCCGGGTGAGTGCCGGGCCGGGGCCGTGCAGGGCCGCGCTCTCTGCCCGGGGGCGGACCGGCGGCGGGGCCGGGGCYCTCGGCCTCGCCGGACAGCGGGGCCGGGTGGGCCGCAGAGAAGCCACGGGCGCCGCCGCCCGGTTAACGGGAGCGGAGGYCCTGAGGCCTCCCAGCCCCGTCATGGGGGAAGGGAAGGAGGGAAGGCAGAAAGGAGGGGGCGGGAGCGTCCCGAGGCCGGCGGGGCCCGGGGCCGTTCCCTCGTCACTCCAGGCGTTTTGAGCTCTCCGCTGAAGGAGCTGCTGCTTCCTCTGGTTGCTATCGCTAGTTGTGAAAGTCGGATCGTTTCACAATCTGGGCTTTCGAAACATCTTGGAATAGCCGGGTGAGGATAACGAGGGGTCTGCTGCTGCTTCGCAAACCAAGCGCTGTGGTGCTGTGCAGTAGTGGAAGAATTATTTTTGKAAGTCGTACTTTGAGGCCATTTGTTATGAGAAAAGCTGCCCTGGTGCCTCTATGTAGTGGCGTACTCAGTGGATGTGTTCTGGCCCTTAGAAGGAGGTGAGCCTGGATACGGTGGACTTAAATGTGATCTTTGGATTTTTTTAAATTTTTTTTATTTTGTTTTTGGTGCTTTAGACCACTGTTTCGGAACAGGAGGCGCCAAATTGCCCTCTCCCATGCCTTGTTAAAAAGTAGGTGCTCTGCTTCCCAGTGCTGGTGGCAAGAAGGCTGGGATGTGCTGGAGACCAARTGAGCTTTGTAGGAGTTGTTTGCAGTCCTGCAGCCCCTGTTGATATTTGTGAGGTGCAGATGTGGAAATACAGGTGCAACTGAATATTCCACATATTAGTTAAGCTCAGAGCATAGTGGATATTCTTGGCAAACTGGAAAATCCACAACTGCTAAGAGAATTTGCTCATAAAAAACCATCTTGATCTTCTATTTGAAGACATCAGTTTCAAAGCATATCAGTTTAAATAACAAATTTACTAATTTGAGGAAATCTCTCTGTGTTTCTAAACATAAACTGGTTTGTAGGTTACCTTTTATGGGAAGGAAAAAAACCAAATAACATTTGGCAGTTGAGTCAATAAAGATATGTAAGACGACTCTAAAATGAAAAGTAAGAATTTATCTTAATTTGAACTTATTTAATGAGTACTTTTAAGTTCCACATTATTGAGCTGTCTTTATTAAACAGCTGGTCAAATTTGAAGTCTGTATGTTGGCTAGGGTGAAATRCCAATATTATGTTTGAAGGTCACGATTGTAACCACAAGTAAGTGAAATTTTCAGCTCTGAAATTTCTTGGTGGTTTGTTTCTTTTCYCTCTAGATATCCATTCTAATCAGTGGACCAGTCAAAATGGCTGAAGTAACCAAGACAGAAGAACAGCAAGTAGAGAAGAATTTGAATGAAGAAGTGGAGAAAACCCCTCATGCTTTAGAGTCTGCTTCARGTGTTGGGTGTGAAGGCAATAGTTCTGCTTCAGGTGCAGAGCAGTCCACTGAAAATGACAAAGAAGTTGATGGTGGTGATCAGGATGGCAGAGCAAAGAGGAAGAATTTAGATTCTGAAGATGAACCTTCTAAGAAAGCAGTGAGTATCATTTATTTTGGAGCTGTTTTCAAATCCTTGTTTCAAAGCCTTAGCTCAAGAAAAGATTGRAAATATTTATGCTAGATGTGTGTGAGCCGCACAAAACAAGTATGGAATGTTTCCTAGGGAAGTAACAGGTGCACAGGWGATGTTGGGCTTCACAGAGGAGCAAGAGGGCTGGCAATTAGAGTGATAATCTCAGCACATACTTAGTCTAATTCTAAGACTGTTCCATCCTCCTTGTGGTAGCAATCTGGTAGTGTAGTGTAGGGTTTACTGGCATTAGTCCAAGTTCCATATCTTGAACTCAGTTCTCATGTATGTTGTTTATCTGTGTGTTAGTCTCGTTGCCTGTGCTTGGGAAGTTCTTCCAGAAGGTAATTTTGTCCATTTATTTYCTTGGTAAGGTACTGTATAATTTGCAAAACTCAATAGACTGCMTCCTCTGTGATACAATTTCAGTATGATTTGTTGGCAAAGTGAAGCAATGAAAGACTTACAGATGCTTCTTTGTATTTTAAGACTACAAAAGCAGTAGGAAATGTGTGTCCTTTTATATGTCCACCTGGGAAGGTGAAAAGGGTAATGTTTTACATCATGCAGTCCTTTATTATGTATGAGCTTGTAGCAGCTGATGCTTTAATATCCACCCTRGATCATCCTTATGGGATATTTAAATATAATTTGAAAATGTCTGACCACCTAGTGTCTTGTTTATCTGCCCAGAATTTTCTTAGTATGTATTGCTTAGCAGTTTGGCAAAATAAAGGGTGTCCTTTGTTGTGGTAGAAACATTATTAACCCTTTCATCCTTTTAATAAGGGGTTGTAAGGCTTAGATGAACAAGAACTATCTTGGGTTTGTGTAGCCTAAGGGTGGAGAGARGTGACTGAACATAGGTGCCACCATCTAGATGTTGTTGCTGATGGCTGTTTGCAGCTGAGATGTGTTAATGGTTTGTATGAGTATGTCCCCCACACTTGCCTGAGTCAGCTGTTCTAGCTTCTGTCACCTTCAGTGGCCATTCAGGGAGCCATCTGTGCTTACCCTGGAAAGAATAGAAGTCATCAAAACATTTGTTAGTGTCGGTCAGCCCAGTGTGGGAATAAACAGATGATGAGGTTATAAAGATTTCGGACAAGTAAGGCTGTGTTATTTCTAAATGTTTCCAAAAGTATATGAAACACTGAAGAATTCACATCTATCAGCCAAACCTTTTCCCTTGAGGTACTGCAATTTGATTAGCAAGATGCAGGGATATTGACTTCTGAACTGTTAGGAATGCTTTTAATGGCTTCATTCTGGTTTGTACTATTTCAAATATTTTGTGCCTCATAGAGTTGATGCTGGTCGTGTCTCTTCTGTTACTTTGGATTTTAATTATTTATTTTCACTTCATGTGAGAATACCAGTTGAAGATTATTTTCAAGGTGAAGAAATGTTGRGAGCATAGTATCTGTATGTAGACTGCTTCTCTGTGTAATGAGAGAGAAGTGTCTTGTAGTAATTAAAGCTAAGTCTGGACAGAAATCTCTTGGGGTATTTTGAGTTAAAGGTAAATCAGAGACATTTCTACAACTAACTCTTAAGCATTATATGGAATATGTTGTCAAATTATTCCTTTCATGCCTTTATCATRGTCTGTTTAAATCTCTGGTGGTGGGGTCATCCCCTTGGACCTTAATGTGACATCAGCCARTTGGCCTTTTGGTTAAATTGGCAGTTTATACACTTCTGTCAGATGAAAACACTGAATTTCTTAAACRGGCTCTTTGAAGAGGCTCAAAGTTCCTTGAGAAGGAACATCCTCTTCTTCTGTCCCAGACTTAAGAAGAGTGAAATGTGTTCTTTGAGCATGGTTGAGAGTATTAGAGAACTGAAAGTTAAGTATTTCTGTGAAGGAAAGATGCTGGGCAATAGCTGTCATCCAGAAATTGCTTGAATGAGCTAAAAAGGGGATTAAGTTTGTGAGTGTTGCTGTGATAATTGAAGGACTGACATCAGTACCAGGACAGATGTGGGAAATCTCTTTATAATGATGGTGCTCTTCATAGTATTGCTTGCTTGCCTTCTTAAATCCTTGAAGTGAACACATGTGTCTTTTGATTAAATGACTTAGTAATAAAAAGAATTCACTGCTTGAGTCTGTTCCTTCTGTGGTTTGATTTCCTTTCTGCAGCATGTGATTGGCCATGGGCAAGCTGTAGCTGCACATTATAATGAACTTCAAGAAGTTGGTTTGGAAAAACGTAGCCAGTCTCGCATATTCTACCTCCGAAACTTTAATAATTGGACAAAGAGTGTTCTCATTGGTAAGTTTCTTTAACCGATTGCTTAGACATGATGAAAATGTAACTAATTTTTGTATCAAAATGTAATTTTTTCTGTTTTCTGATGATGAGTGTGATGYTTTGTCTCATAATACATAGGAAGTTTTTCAGCTGCAGTAAAATGTCTATATTTAATTTGAATCTTTGTGATAGTGTTTTGTATTGTTGGATTGCCAAGCATATGCTTAAATTTTAAAGGTCAACTGACTATAAAAGTTCATACTGGAAACTATTCTTCTCCATAGGATTTTTAAAGAGAAAAGTACAGCTTTAAATCATAAAGAACGTAAGTGTTCTTAGATTGAACTGTTCTTGTTTGAATCTATCTCAAATAATTTCTTAGGCATTTTCCCAAAGCACTTTCTGTTCAGATCTTGCTTAAGCAGTTCTGCGGGAAGCTTGAACACATAAATATTTTCTGTATTACCCATAGTCAGTGGTTGAAAAGATGGAAAGCTAAAGGATGTAGTTCTTTAAGAATCAGCAGGTTTTTATTTGAAGGCAGTCTGCTGTTCCACAAATTAATTCTAAATTGAGGAAACAAAGCTATCAAATATCTGCCAACAAAGAAAAGAATCATCAGCACAGCACCRCAGGTTCATGAAGAGGGATCTGTGCCAGAAGATGTTGGCACCATTTGTCTTAGCATGCTGCTTTTTGTTGTGTTGTATCAGAGCAGTTAGAAGCAATATTTAGATTTCTATAAAGCTGTTCCTCAAGCCTGTGTTGAAGCCTTTCTGTCATAAAGAATTTCAGCAGTGTGGCTTTATAGCAGTTGTATCAAAACATATTTCATGTCTCCTACTGTGAAGAAAAGTTGCTAGCAGGCTGATATGTTTTACATAATATGCCAACATCAGTCAGAGCAGAGAGAATCTAGGCAGCCTCGAGGGGGAAGAAAAAATGTGACTGGTGTATGTAGGGTAGAAAGACAGCAAAGGAATAGGTACTGTTATTGCAAAGCCTGGGAGAGAGAGTGAAAAACATTATGCATTTCTGTAACGTGACTGGGAGGAGATGTTGTGGCTGATGCATTTAATTGGCTTTTTCTTTCTGCAAAAGGCTTTCCCATACTTTCAAATAACATCTGCATTCATTATAATGCTAATGAAAGGGAACCCTGTTTCCCTCCCTGTGTCCAGGGTGGTTGTTTAGCCATGTGCAGTTTTGCCTTAGCCAGGGAAACAGTTCAGAGCCTCAGTCAAGTTACATGCAGAGCACATTAAACACAGAAAATATTCATGATCTCCACAGTTTTAAAAGTTTGTGGCTCCTTTCATCCTTCTAGAAAGAAAAGAGCTTTAAGTTTGTAAATAAGATTTATTAAGAAGTTTATTAAGAAGATTTATAGGCAACGTAAGGTCTGAGGTGTTTTAAAATTCTCAAATCCTTTTGGTTCTTTAGGCTTTTAGGTGCAATACACATGCAGAGATGTTTATATGCTCCTGGTATTTGTTTTTCTAGGTGAGTTTATAGACCGGGTACGACAGAAGAAGAGTGATATAACTGTTTTGGATCTAGGATGTGGGAAAGGTGGAGACTTACTGAAATGGAAAAAAGGCAGAATTAAAAAACTCGTCTGTACTGGTAAGGAGACCTGATAACTTTCTATGGAAAGTACATCAGGTTTTATGGGAAACCAAGTACACCTCCAGTATTTTATTATTTCTTTTTTTCCAGTCAATCAAAGAATGTAATGTACACCTTTTGTGCAAAAAGTTGTGTTTTGTCTTTTAATCTGAAGATATTAATTGATTGCCAGCAGAAATATAAGAGTCATCAATATTTAGCTTTCAGTTCAACTCCTAAATAAAAACTGGTGTCACTRAAGAAAAACACCATTGCCACAGGTTGCCTTAGGCAAAATGTGGCCCTGGGGAAAAGACTGACTTTTTTTATATTACATCTTTTCTTCCGCATCTAGTCTCTTGTAGTATTTTTAATTTTTCTCAAACGCATACAGGAGAGTTGCATTTAAAAAAAAAACAAATAATCCCCCCAATGTTGTGACAAAAAAATGGTCTGGGGTGTTACAATCAGCTAAAGATTTTCAGACTCAGAAACAGGGAAGAGCTAAAAGCTGATTAAAAAAATTTCTGGTGTGAATAATTGGCTTAGATGTTGGGAGAATGATACCATCTTCCCTTTTCTCAGAAAGTATCCCAAGGATAATCAGAGAAAGAATTACTTAACTCCAAATTTAATTAGGTACTAAAATTCCCTAAAACTCTTTCAGTGGGAATTATTTTGTGTACTTCACATTTTACCGTTCTTTCTTGCATTATTTAGTGGGCAGTATTCAAGTACTCTTAATCAATTTACTTAACAAAGTTCTTAGGTGAATTCRTTGCATATTGTCAGAACCTCAATGACTGAGAAAGAAGCAGACTTATAATTTTAAAAAGTTCCTATAATGTGACATACCAGAAATGGATTTCAACATCCTTTGTATTTTTAAGAGTATTAAGAATCCCAGGGAGCTGAGCTGTTTTAATGGAACTGAAGTTCATTTTTTTTATCCTGCCTTTTTGTACCTTTTGTGTTTCAGTAATCATTTCAGTTTTCTTGYCTGGAGCAGTGTACACACTTTTAAAAATTTCATTTGTTATATTTATTATCTTGCCATATATAGACATTGCTGACATTTCTGTGCAGCAGTGCAAGCACCGCTATGAAGAAATGAAATCCCGGTGTCGGTATAATGAACATATTTTTGATGCAGAATTCATACAAGCAGATAGTACCAAGGTACAGTTCCTGTGCTTTGTAATATTTTGGAGATTTAATGTTCTCTATGGTAGTGTTGTAACAATTTGGATATTTACCTTTTTAAGGTTGGATTATTGTACTGCCAGGAGAATCAGCCATAGGGGTTACTGGAAGGTTGCTTAAGATGTGCTTTGGTGGTGCATTTTGCTGCTGTTGTACAGTGTAACATTCCTGAAGCCTGAATGTSTTTTCCAGATAGTAAATCTGGTGCWTTCACTATSTTTTACTAGACAAGGGGAGCAGAATTTAGCTTKGGAGTTATGTGAGACAGCATGGGATCTTGGAAACTATTTTGGTGAATGCTGGAATATATAAGGACCTCTTCTGATTTAACTGATTTAACACTTTGCCACTAGAAAGAAAAAATTCTTTTTGGTTACTATAATAGGTACCTTTAAAACTACCTCTACTTATGTGGTAGAGCAGGTTTCTTAGACTGTCTGGAGGCAGTGGTGAATGCATGGCTGAGGCTTAGGAAACAGTCTTCTAAAGAGAACTGCTTTTRTTTCCCAGAAGTGCGGGCTGAGAGTGCCCTGCTGATAGAGGCTGAGACAGAACCTGCCTGGTTCCAGCATATCTGTGGAAAAGCTGAACCTGTTCTTAGCCTTGCATGAAGGGTTTGCTTGAATTCTTGGTTGCCTTTCCTTCTTCTGAGAAATAGTCTGTTGCAGGTTCATGTTATCTCTCAACTTGGGGAAGAGGAAAGAGAGACTTGGCCAGGAAAGAAAGGGATATTTTCATGTTGCTATTACAGCTCAGTTTTAGATGCATATGTATTTTCTCTTGCATGCCTTGTTCTGTCTGTCCTTGTACACAAAAGTTAATTTTCCTGACTTTTGGGCTCTATCATGAGTGTAGTGTATTTGTTAGATTTAAGTGAATCATGCTTGTTTCTGTAGTTTTTTCTTTTTTTTTATCTGTTGCAGGATCTCTTGTCTTCCAAGTACAATGATCCAGATATGCGCTTTGACATTTGCAGTTGTCAGTTTGTTTACCACTATTCATTTGAGACGTATGAGCAGGCTGACATGATGCTTAAAAATGCTTGTGGGAACCTCTCTCCTGGAGGTTATTTCATTGGCACAACTCCAAATAGCTTTGAACTTGTGTAAGTACTCTTATATCCTCTTAATCTTCCAAAACTCTGTGAAGCATTGTTAAGTGGTAGATGTTCTTACAGTGTTCCAATATGTTTGTGCAAACAAAAGCAATTTTTTTGGCAACAGTTTTGGATTCTAATAAAAAAGAATCTCACTCATTAACTTGACTCAAACAGGTAAAGCAATACTTACCCTTGTCTCATGTCCTCATGGCTCTGCTGTTAGGGAATACAGATTGTCATACACTTCATCCCTCTGTCATGACTCTAATAGTCTCAAAATTTCCACAGCCTGGGGAGGAACTGTCAAGGTTTTGTGGTTGTTTCTTGTCCTTGTAGATTGTCTGTGTGTCCAGGCTAAAGGTTCATCTTCTTCATCTATTTTGTCCTTGGTGTGTTGTATGGGAATTATAACCTGTTAAAACCCAATATTCATTTCATTGTTTCAGTGCCTTATGAGATAAGGGAAGTGGGAAACTAGAGAGATCACTGAGTATTACTGGGAGAAATACTTTCAGGATTGTTATGAGTAGTTTTCTCTGCCTCTTCAATACTGGTCAATAAATGTTTGTTTATATCTCATTCTACAGAAAGAGACTCGAAGCTTCAGAAACAAATTCATTTGGAAATGATGTGTACAATGTAAAATTTGAAAAGAAGGGAGACTATCCCTTATTTGGCTGCAAGTATGATTTTCACTTGGAAGAAGTGGTTGATGTCCCTGAGTTTTTGGTTTACTTTCCCTTACTGGAGGAGTAAGTTAAGTTTAAAAKTTATTATACAATAAAAGCTATGGAAYATAGTAAACATTTGTTTCGTTTGTTTGTCATTGCATAACGCTTGGAGAAAATTATGTTTTGGCTTTCTTATTATATTTTTCAGCTATTATTTTTTTGTTGTTACTTCACATACAGAGGTTTCTTGCATTTCTATCCATAACTGTAATCTGTCCATTGAACTCTATTGAAGGTCCTCAGGTCAGAAGCTGTGAGGAGTTAAATTGTGTCTCACAGGGACCATGTGATCTGATATATTGGATCTGTCAGCCAACCTTTAGAACTCCCAGCTTTTTCTTCTTTAATTGTAACTTTTTGAGGGTTTTTTCCCACTTCTGTTTTTGTCTTTCAGTAAGCTTTCTTGTGCATCTTCATCATGGTGCCTCTTTCTTGTCTTTTCCACCTTTCCTTAGATGTTCATAGGATTTTTGCTATGATGATTTTTTTTCTTCCTCTAAATGATCTTCATCTGTAAGCATATATTTTGCTGTTACCTCTGTGTGACCTCGGATTTGGTTTTCCTAGCTGTATCCTGAGGTACAGACAAATCTTTCCATACTGAGTTTTTTCCTGCTATTCAAGCTCAATGTGGTTAAGCAGTATTAAGCTTTCCCTTCAAGCCCATTCAAGAACTTCATTTGTAGTTGGCTGTGAAAAATAACAGCATCTGTCACTGACAGCTGTAACTTCAGTGTTGCATGACCACAGTGTCTACATAAAATTGAGATGTAAGCCATTGAATACAGTAGAAAGAAGTTCTCTAAATATATTCATAATATCTGACATGATAGATACTGCAGGGAAAAGTGTAGTCTTTCTGGAAGTCCACATGGAACTTACATGTTTCAGGAGAAGAGACCTTTTCTATTAAAATGTTTGTGAATTACTTCTGTGTAGATTTTTGATGTCCTAATTAAAAAAACAAAACTGCAATTTGTGGTGGAACTGCAGCTTTTTTCATCTAAATGTCTTTACTTAGAGAAAAAAGTTGTAAAGAAGTGTTATTCTAGTGAATACCATAAGATGTCACTGTGGCTTAAAATTGTTCCTTTGAAAATAAAGCTACAATAATTTTGTGGCTTCCCTAATTAAGCTTGTTATTTTGACAGAATGGCAAAGAAGCATGGTATGAAATTAGTCTACAAAATGACGTTTCGGGAATTCTATGAAGAAAAAATCAAGAACGATGAGCATAAAATGCTGTTAAGGAGAATGCAAGCCTTGGAGGTAAATTTGGAGTTGATTTGTTTGATTTTAATAGCATTTTATATCTTGTTAATTTTTGCACAATAATTGAAATTCCTTTTGTGAACATTTTACAATTAAGTAAGAACCACCAGTAGAAAGTATTTAGTTCCTGGGGCTGAAAGTGTGACTCTGGTTGTTGATCTTGACTGGCTGCCAGACACCCACTGACCTGCACTCTTGTTCCCTCTTCCCGACACAGGGGAGAAAATAGAAAAAAAAAAAACTTGTGGGTCAAGATAAATTCAAGGAGATGGCTTAGCAATTACTGTCACAGACAAAACAGACTGAACTTGGAGAAGGTTAATATAATTAATTGGAAAAAAAAAGTAGAAAGGTGAGAAAGATGAAAACCTTTGTCCCACCCACTGCTTTTTTCCAGGCTCAGCTTCATTTGTTCACTTCTGACCTTTCTACCTCCTCTCCCTTCCTCTGCGTGGGAAGGGGGATTGTGGTCTGTTCATAACACTTTGTTTCTGCCTCTCCTTCTTCCTCACACTCTTCTCTTGGTCCAGCACAGGTCCCACCCAATAGCTGATTCAAGTTTTGAAGATATTATTTCAATATTGAGGCAAGTAGGAAGTAGGAAACAGAAGCCCAAGAGTCATGCCAAGTGTCAGATAGTGGTGACTGTAATCCATTTCTTCCTCAGCAGAGAGACTGAAAGCAATCTGAAAGAAAAGACAGAAAGGAATCTTTGTAGAATAAAAGGACAGTCTGTGTTCATAGAAGAAAATGGTACTTAACTGTAACTGACCATATGTTTTTGCCCAATGTTTTTGTATTTGTTTTTTTATCCTCCAACTCTTACTCTGGATAACTTTAGCAGCTTCAGAGAAGCTTTTCCAGGCCACCTCTGAGGCTTTGGTTTTACTTGCAGTTGTCTGTGCTTCTCCCTCAAACAGTAGAATTCTTCTGCAGAAAACTCTCAGATCAACTAAATGGTGACTTACTCAGCTGAGTCAGTCAGACTGCAACTTGACTGCTCTTGTTGACTTTCAAAGTGATGGTGCTGTGTGAGGGCTCACTGTCAGTAGCACAGAGACACAGCCTTTGACTTACCATCTTCCTTCTTAGGAAAGAGAGAACTGTCTTAAGGTAGTGGCCACTCACATCTGAGGRCTGCATTTTTACGATTAGATTTATTTATACAGATCACTAGTAACTGGGATCCTTAATAAGTCCATCTTAGTTTTGAAGAACCTGTTGTATACTTCTGTTACAGCTTGTGTGTTATTGAAGCATTTTAATTGTTCTGCTTGAAATTGTAGTTGCCCATTTCTTAGAACTTCTGCTGAAGAGTTGCTGGTATAGTTGCTCTTGTGAAAGAAGGTATATCTGGGTAATGCTTCTAATAAACTGTACATGAAGGAGAGTGTTTATAGGTATTCTGTTTCCCCTGCTTTAGAGACGTAAAGATAAAATTTAATTTATAATTCTTGGGTGTCAGATTTTCTGGTAAGTAGGGAACATCAGACCTGTTCCTGAGGATGCTATAAAGGARAGATGTAAATTTAAAATATTTTTAAGACTTACTGACTTCTGTCGTGGACTATGTTGTGACAAACCCTTTACTTGATGTGATTAATGTATCTCACTACTCAATGTTTTATTCTATGTTCTCCAGCCATATTCTACACATGGTGATTCCAGGCTTGTTTCTGATAAACCTGATGATTATGAGCATGCAAAAGAGTTTATCAAAGATGGCAAGGCAAAGTTACCATTGGTAAGTTCCTTCATTCTTCACTAGAGATAATGGAGTCTTAAAATTGAGGTCCTGATCTTTCAAACTGTGCTGCCTTCTACATTTCAACTGCAGTGAAGTTAGTGAGTGTCTCTTTGCATGTGAAAAATTGTAGAGCTGCAGGGCTGAGGGGTTCATCTAATCTATATCCCATACTCAAAGAATCAAATTCACCTTATTTGGTAGCTGTTAAGACATTTATAATAATGCAGAAGGGAAAGGATATTTTTTCCATCTTACTTGACAGCTTTTCTTTCTAACTATTCTTAATTTGAGGAATCTTCTTATATGTCTGGATCTTCACAATACTGATTTAAAGCATTAATTCCAATCCTCTGATGGGAGACTTCAAAGCTTTCTTCATAGCACTGTATATATTTGAAATCATTCTTTCCATTTTCATCAATACAGTATRAGGGTGGTCAGCTTAAAGTTTTTCCACTTGGTTTTGTTGTTTGCGTTTTTTTAAAAATCATTGATTCATCTACTGTTCATGTTTCGAATTCTTGAAGATGTAGTCCTTTTACTGCATATATAAAAATCCTGGATCAATAGAGAAAAGAGACCTGCTCTTCACATTTAAATTAAAAAAAWTTTGAAAAGAAAAATGCTTGTTTTAAGAAATAGGCTTAAGAACATGAGAACAGCCAAGTCAGACCAAAACCATCTGTTGCCAAGTGCTATTTTAAAAGGTGAAGGTTTGGTCAGTGGGTAGCATATGGACTAAATTGTGGCCCCAGTGAGGACTCCTTGGATGGGGATGGAGTGGGCAGAGCAGAAAATCAGCTTCTTGTTGTTRCCTTAGGTTTCTTAAGTGGTGGGGTAAATGGCAGCAGCTTTTTACTTGTGAACTGGCCATGCTTTAATCTCATCAGATGAGCTGGGAATTTCCTAGGCTGTTTTTCCAGAATGTGTGAGTGAGGTGTGAGAGTCCCTTGCAAACAGTTKCTGTGGGCTGTGGGGTGTTGTTGGGTGGAGGCAGGCTGTGTTCCTGAGGAAGGTGGCAGCACCATGGTGTAAGGCCTTTTCCTGACTTCTGCACAAATACTGGGCATCTCGGTCTGGACAGCACCTGGAGCCAGGTCAGGTCACACTGCTGAGTGGTGATGGACACAGGCATGCKCTGCACTGCAGAGGCATCCAGACCAACAGACTGTTGGTCCATTCTCCTGTACCTGTTTACTTTAGGTGTCTCCCATTTTATGGGTCTTCCAGTTCCTGACCATCGTAGTKATTGGAGTTGTAAATATCTGCGGTCTGCAGTAATGCTTTCCTTGCCCCTAAAYAGCCAGTCAGTGTGGGTGGTTACACATTGATCAGTGAAAAGTGGAGCTAAATCAGTGTTTTATTGTTTCCTTATTTTTTGTTGAAACTGTTTTTTTTTTTTATTCCCTTCTAGGGAACCTTGAGTAAATCTGAATGGGAAGCAACAAGTAAGTAATGGTTTTGAAAACACTATTGACTGAATGACTGCTTTGAAAAGTGTGTAAAATAGCCTGTTTGTCATGCAAGAAAATCCAGATTTTAAATATAAAAAGGTGTTGTTACTTGTGTAATTCAAAATGTCTGTGTAATTCAAAATTACTTGTGTAATTCAAAATGTAGTGTGCACATCTCAAGAAATTGTGAGGGAAATGCAAAAGTGCAGCCAACCAGGATTTGCATTTTTGCAGGCCATTATACTGATTGTGTTAGTAGTTTGAAACCAAAAAATGCTGTTTACTTCAGAGGTGAGAAGCCAGTGTCAAACCATGACAAKTCTTCACTCTGCTTTATTAARTTATTATCTAATTTTTGAATATATGAATTAATTATAAGGTAGACATAAATTTCTGGGAATCTAGAAGTATTATCTCAATTAGATATTTGAGAGGGGCTTTTTATATATTTATACCTTTTCATACCTAAAAAAATATTTATACCTTTAAAAGTTCACTGATTACTGTGTTTCCTAGGTAGTCTGTTTTTCCAGAAACATGTGGAGTATTGAGCTTCTGATTAGAGAATTAGAAGAAGCACAGCTTCTTCCTTACATGGAACTTTGCATTGTTGCTGAAGAATGTCTGATAAGCTTGTCTTGAAAGATTTGGAAGTAGCTATGGCACCTCACTCCTTAAAATAAAAGTTGAAATCAAGTGGAAATCTATAAATGTGGTCTCAAGTAACTAGTTTCACATATCTGTCTGGTGTGGAGCACAGGAACATTTGGCATACCTGGCATTGAATATATGCCAACTAAGTTGTTGTAATATATGCCAGCTAAGGGCGCTGGTGTGGATTGTACAAGTATCCATTAATAGAATCATACTGTTCTGGATTTGAAAAAATGCTATAATTTCATCTYTGTCCATCAAAATTGGTAATATGTATCATGAGTTCATTCAGTTTTCAATTAAAAATGAAGTTAGTAATTTCAACTATGATTGTCCTTTACTGCAAGTATGAAGGAGTCTTTAAACTTAACTTGCATGACTTTTTAGGTGCTAGTGAATGTTCATTATATGTAGAATGGCACAGTAATTTATGAATTTGATTCACATTTCTGAAAGCATGTAAAACTATGCTGGAGTGGAATGCTAGAGTTACTCACTGGAAAATCATAAGATCTTTTGTCTTTTCAGTAATCTGCTAACAGGTTGTTTGGGTATAATATCAACCTGGTTACATTTTGAAAACTTAATTGAGTCAYCAAGGAAGCTGAAACTTTAAATACCCCCATTTTCTTTTTTAGGTATTTACTTAGTATTTGCATTTGAGAAGCAGCCATGAAACTTCACATACTGGATGCAGCAAGAAGGGATCATATCCATGTGCAAGTTGGAATGATCAGAAATCCATTGTGGCAACTATTTTTTTATTTTTTATTTTTTAATTATCAGACGTGTGCAGGACACTACCAAAAACTAGAGCAAGCTYGTGATTCAGAGTTACATTGCCTGTCTGTGACAGATGGACTTGTGTGTGTATATATAAGAAAGATTCTGAACCAGTCTTTTTAAACATTTGTAAGCAATCTGCATGCTCTCAAAAACCTGTGTTTGAACTCACATAACTTTGTTAGAAACAAATGTTTTGTTTGTAGAAGTATGTTTGTGATTATGAGCCTGACCCTGCACCTTCTGAAGTTGATGGAAGAACATTGACTTTGATAATGCAGAATGAGGGCCTAAATACTGTTCTGCAGAGCTCAGTTAATTCATAATGAGATCTATTCAGCATAGAGGGTATGTCTGCATTGCCTGCAGAGCAAAAAATGCCCGAGTCAGTTTGAGAACCTCTGTGCTGTGCTCAAGCTTGCATTGTAAATCTACCTTAGTGGCATTCATGGTGTATTTTACATGGTAAAATCCCATGATGTTCTTGTTTTTCCTGCTTGCTGATATGTAGTGTCACTTCATGGTGCTTTTAAGATTAAATGAGTTTGTTCTGTACAAAACTGCTCTGAAAGTACTCAATTTCTAATGTTTTAAATCTCGACTTCGTTTTCCAGATATGACTGTGTGGTAATCAGTAACAGCTGCTTAAGTTAGATTACTGAACATTTTTTATTGTATTAAAGACTCTCCTGACTTTTCAATAGTTTTAGTTTTTCTTGAAACTTACTAGACAGATCTTAGGATGCCTTTCTTTCTTGTTTCATAAAATTCCAAATGGGCTTGGCAGTAGAATGAGCTGTTGGTGGTGTTGGGGACCTCACTGCAGTCTTAAGGCATAAAAAACATGGTCATGTCATGGATCATGAACCAAAAGGGGAGTCTGTGTATTATTTGAGGGTACCAGCAGTTCTCTCTGGAAGGGAGGGCTGTACATGTGCATACACACTCTGGTACCTGTGGGTAACAATCCCCAAATTGGAGACACATACTTACTTTGGGCATGTAATCAAATGATACCAGTAGGAAGAGCTGTGCCTAACTACTGTCRTAACTGCTTGTTAGTCTCAGAGCTGGCCTGGGGGTTTCTATACAGTGTTAGCTCGATTTTCCACATACTTGTAGCCATCCATTACTTAAAAGGCCTGAATACTTYATGTTTCCTCTCTCCACTTTTGGGCTAACAGTAGCTGATGGCTGCTGTTGGCCAATGGATTTAACTTAGAGMTGAAATTATGATGGTACATGAGTATTTTGAAAAGTTATAGCAAACCTAGAAGAGAACATTTCTGTTAAGACTTAAATGTTCAAATGATAAGAGTTTTTCCTTGTATTGCTTTCCCCTGTGATTAGGTTGAACTTTCTTCCATTTTTTTCTTGTTGTCTAGAACACTTGCAACCTTCACTGAAGCAGAATCCATCAATTCTGCTGCTGAAATTAAGACAATAAGATGTTCTTGTTTGCTAGAATTAGTACTCATRAAACTAGCTAAAAATGATGACACTTTAGAAGTGCTGAAATGTTTCTTTGAAATTTGTGTGCGTCAAAGCTAGTTTTGTTGGATTTCTTGTATCAAATTTCACTTGAAAATATGTTGTTATGCTATTTTTGGAAGAAATAAGAATAATAAAAATGGAGTACAGTGAAGTGTCTTTCCTCTTTTAAGTGAATCTTAACATATGAATCACATAATGGTTGATTTCAGAGGGGACCTCTGGACGTCATTTGGTCCAACCCCCGCCCCTGCTCAAGCATGTTCACCCAGAGCTGGTTGCCAGGACCTTGTCCAGACAGCTTTTGAGCAGCTCCAGTGGTGGGGACTCCACAACCTCATTGGGCAACCTGTGCCAGTGCTTGGTCACTCTCACAGTAAAAGTCTCCTGATGTTCAGAGGAAATATCCTGTGTTTCAGTGTGTGCCTCTTGCCCTGTCACTGGGCACACAGAAAAGGCCCTAGACCCATTTTACAAGCTCCCTTTGGGTATTTGAATGCACTGATAAGATTACTGCCCTGAGCCTTCTCCTGGCTCCAGATCTCCCAGCCTTTCCTTGTATGAGAGATGTTCCAGGATTTTGAATGCAATTAGACCCAGTATCAACTCCTGGCATACACTGTTGGTGACCTCCATCTATGCTTTGTTTCACTGATCACCGCTCTCTGAACTGGCTGCTCAGACAGATTGCAGTTCTCTCTCACTGTGCATCCAAGATGGTGGATGCAAAAAAAMCCCCTTAATATCAAAGTAGAATGTCCACTGCTTTTCCATCATCAAACCAGACATTTATTTTCTCATAGAAGTTTGTACTGTCAGTTAAGCATGACTTCCCTGTGATTAATCCATGTTGACTATTTCTGATAATTTTCTTCTTGTTCATGTGCCTGGAAATAATTTCCAGTGTCTGTTGTTCAATCACCTCATTGAGGTGGGGATGGTACTGTAGTTCCCTGGATCATTTTCCTTGACCTTCTTGAGGATAGGAGCAGCATTTGCTTTACTCCAATCTTTGGACACTTCTCCTATGAGTATTCAAAGATCCTTGAGAGTGGACTGATATTGATACCTGTCATCTCCTTCCATACTTGTGGGTGTATCCCTTCAGGTTCCATGGATTTACACATCACTAACTTGCTTAAGTATTTCCTGACCTGATCCCTTTCAACCAAGGACACATATTCCTTGTTCCAACCTTTCATTCTGGTCTCTGGGCCCAAGATTCCTGAAATGCCATTGTTCCTTGTAGAGACAGAGATGATGAAAACATCTGTGACCTGTGCCTTTTCCATGCTCTGTGTCACAAGTGCCCTGCCCCATTCTGCACTTTTTTACCAGTCTTCCTTTTTTTATCCATAGACTTATAGAAGCCCTTGTTGCCTTGGAAGTCTCTGGCTTATTTAATTCCAGGTGTGCTTTTTGGCTCTCCTGACTGCATATTTCGAGTAGGTTACCTGTCTGTCTTTCCACCCTCTGTATACTTCCCTCTTGTGTCTGAATTTAGTTGGGAGCTCCTTGTTCATCCACACAGGTCTCCTGGCATTTTTGCCTGACTTCCATGGGGATAGACCTCTCTTGATCTTGGAGGAGGTGATCTTTAAATAATAATCAGCTTTATTGAACCCCTTTCCTCCAGGGCATTATCCCATCAGACTCTACTATGCAGACCTTTGAAGAGGCAAACATCTGCTCTTCTGAGGACCAATGTTGTGCTTGGTTTTTGCACTGCTAATGCATCTCGGGATCCTAATCTCCAGTATCTCATGCTCCCTGCAGCCAAGGTAGCCTCTGACCTTCACATCCTCAATAAGCTCCTTGTTGGTGGTATGAGGTGCAGCAGAGAATCTTTGGTTCATCTTTGGTTCCTCTATCACTTGGGTCAGGAAGTCATTGATGCTCTTCAGGAACCTTCTTAATTGCTTTTATCTTGCTGTGTTATTCCTCCTGAAGCTGTTGAGGACCAGGGCTATAGATGTGAAGCTACTTCCAGCCATAGAGAATCTCATCCACTTCTCTCTGTTCAGGTGTCTTGCAGCCAGCAACCACTATAATGTCACCTATACTTGTCATCTCTTTAGTCCTTACTCTCTAAAAAAATCTTCATTGCAGGGCTCCAGTCATGCAGGTCATCTCAGCATTTCTCTATGATTCCAGCAAGATCATAGCCCTGCAACATTTCCTGATAAATACATGATTTCCCAGTAGAGCCATGTGACCTTAGAGAAGCAATTAAAGGTGAGCAGAGCATTCAGATTCTCAGGGCTGCTGATGAGACATTGAAGATAGAGGAGTGCTAAGGTCATCTGAGCTGGATGATTTTTTGCAATGGAAAGCATTTGGTAATCTCTTGAATTAAGAAGTTGTAGGAGTGATACCTGGTGCTGCACTGTCGCTGACGTATTTTCTGAAAAATACTTTTGCTAGGATTTTTCTCCTGAGAAGCTGAGAGSCCTCAGAAACAAAATGTAAACAATAACTTTCTGCTGCTGTGGAATGTGGCAGATGCGTCTTTGACTGGTCTCATGTGAATTGTTTRTACTTGATGACCAATCACAGGTCCAGCTGTATCAGGACTCTGGTCAGTCGCAAGATTTTATTATCATTCCTTCCTTTCCTTTGCTAACCTTCTGACGTCTCCTTTCTCTTTTTCTTTAGTACACTTTTAGTATATCATTTTCTTTTACTATAATATATATAATAAAATAATAAATCAGCTTTCTGAAACATGGAGTCAAGATTCTCATCTCTTCCCTTGTCCTGGGGACCCTCAAACACCACCACACTGCACCAATTAAGTGGCTCCATTTTCAAATTCACTTTACACTATGAAGGAAATCAGAAATGGCAACTGAACTTTGTAGATCATTTCGTCCTCTCTCAACTAGGTGGTAAGATGTATGAGTTGGGAGTAGGAGCTAGAAAACATTGCAACCTTTTCCTCTAGTTTCTTCCCTAATGGCAAACAGTTCAGATCTGTGTGAGAGCTGTAACCAAGAGGGTCAGCATGTAGTTGCTGGGYGGGGAGGGGGCAGCAGATCTGAGAAAATGTTTTGTGCTTAGGTTAAGTGGTAGAAATTGCTGCAAAACACTTAAGCATGTGCTGTGTTTCATGCTTAAGTTTCAAGCAAATTGCTTAAGCAATTGTGTTGCCTGGTGGAGGGTATTTGATTGACTTTAGAAGACAGACTTTGAGAATGGTTTTGGTTGGAAGGGACCTTAAAAATCATCTAGTTCTACCCTCCCTGCCGTGTCCAGGAACACCTTTCAGTAGAACAGGTTGTGCAGACCTCCATCCAACCTAGCCTTGAACRCTTCCAGGGATGAGGCACCCATAAATGCTTTGGGTGGCCTGTTCCAGTGTCTCATCACCTTCAAAGTAAAGAATATCTTCCTAATATCTGATTAAAAAATACTCAGTCTGAAGGCATTTCCCCTTGTTYCCTTTGTTCCCCTTGTAAAAAGTCCCTCTCCATCTTTCTTGTAGGCCCCTTCTGGGTACTGGAAGGCTGYTCTWAGGCTACACCAAAGCCTCTATTCCAGGCTGAACAATCCCAATTCTCTCAGCCTTTCCTCATAGGAGAGGTGCTCCATCCTTGTGGTCATCTTGGGGGTCTCCCCGACTTGCTCCAATGGGTCCTTGTCCTTCTTGTGCTGGGGACCCCAGAGCTGGATACAGCACTGCAGGGAGGGGGGGGCTCTTACCAGAGCACAGCAGAGGGGCAGAATTCCCTCCCTMTTCCTGCTGGCCACACTGGTTTGGATGCAGCCCAGGATCCTGTTGGCTTTCTGGGCTCCTAGCACACCTTTCTGGCCAATGCCCAGCCTCATCCAGCAGAATCCCMAAGTCCTTCTTGGCAGGGCTGCTCTCAATTTGTTCATCTCCCAGTCTGTATTGATACTGGGAGTTACCGTGACCCAGGGGCAGGACTTTGCACTGGGTCTTGACCTTCCTGATTTTCTCATGGGCCTGCTTCTCAAGCTTGTCCAGATTCCTCTCAGTGGCATCCCATCYTTCAGGTGTGCTGCAAATCTTACACGTTCTCCTATTACAGCCCTTGAATTGTTTAATTTACATAATTAGCATCTCAGTCCTTTGACTATGAGTGTTTTCCTTTTGAGTCAYAGTCTAGTTAATAAAGCATTCTAATACCTATTTTTATGAAAAAGAGTAATTATATGCTGTGTCCTAATTGCTAAACTGTTTTTAAAGACATTGAAAACCGTTAATTTCAGGAACATCCGGCTGAAGAGCAACAAGTGTAAAACATCTGYGGGGTAATTAAGGGGCTAATAATAAATCCACTTTTGTAATCCACTTATAAGTGGAGTAATATAAGCCACTTATAAGCCAGAGTAATAATGCTTCTGGAGGAAGCAGGATCTAATATCAAACAGGATTAACAGTAATCTTGTAATCTTAGTTCCTGTTTTTTCTTTGTATGCCACAAATTAGAACCTATGTCTGTATGGAAATGAGGAAATGGACATCTGTTAATGCCACTTGTGAATGCAAATAAGCATCCTGTTTTTTCAGGAATCTGAAGCATAAAAATCAGGTCATTTCAGTGCCAAAAGACATGGAGARAAGTGTTTGAGTGGTTTTTGAACAAGAAACTTCACCTGAGATATAAAGAAAAAGTCTGAAATCCTTTTGCTGATGACATTGTGAATGCTGTGTACTAAAATAACTGTTACTAGAGTTAAGTTTTTTTGCAGCTTGATTTTACATGGATGTACTAGTCCTAGTGAAATGGCTTTCCCTTAATCTCCCTTACAGCAAACCCCATCACAGATTTATGTACTGCCTTGAATGTATCTGTTACTTAGAGAACAGATGCAAGGTAAAACAAAGCTAACTTGATCRATTACGTTTTGCTAAGTTAAAGGTTTTCTAATGCCATTTTAATGGAAGCTGTCATCCTTTCTTCATTTTATTAAAGTTGGTTCTCAATGTTGCTGCCTTTTTATTCAGGTTAATGTGTCTCCCAGCAGCTGAGGTCCATTTGCAGGATAAGGTGTTTGAACATTTAAGGTCTGACTGAACTGTGCTGTTTGTAGTTTAAGTCCAAGGAAGGGATTTTTTTTTTAGGTCATAGGCCATATTTTTTCAATGGGCAACTTCATGAGGATTGGGCTGTCTCCCTCTACATCTCACAATATTGTATGAGTTCACTGAAGCTGTGTTTCTGAAAGTCTGATTTACTCACTAATTGTGATTAAACTAAAAATTCACTGCTTTTAGCAGTGGCATGAATATCACCATGGGTTTTAGAGTAACAGTGTTGACATTGCTGGAGTCATACTTTCTCASTTTGTTCTTAACTTTTATGGCTCTCTTACAGTCTTGGAATAAGACCACTCATCTGGTGACTTACTAGCTCCCAACTAGTAACAAATGCCTTCTCAATTTGCACTCACTTCCAGCTGGACAGTGGTGGAATTATTTAGACACAAGACACATAGCTAGACTCTATAGGTTTTAAACTACAAAATACTACATGAAATAATAAGCACAAAGAAAGCCTTGCTTTATATATAAGATTCAGCTTTTAAGTCTCTAATTTTTATAATCCAAGGAAACTTCTGTGTGGAGCAGTAATTTTCTGGTAGCAGAATTATTCTGAATTCTTTGGTTCAAGTAGTCCTTTTCTTTCTTTAGTTCACTTTGACACCTGTAGTGTACATCTCTGCAACAAACAGCTGGAACTGAAGCCTGCTTCTTTATAAARGAGCTGTGAGCTGAACAAATAACAATAATTACAGGGTTGGAAAGTTGTGGCTTCTTTATATAATTTATGAAATATTTAATTAAGTATTTCTTCAGCTGGAAGCAAATCACTGCTTCCTCTTAACAACAGCCTCAAGGAAGTAATGGGCTGCTATTGAGTGTGCAGGGCACCYTGCACCTTCATTATAATGATGTACTGTTGGATCTCAGAAACTGCAGGATCTGGGCTGGCTACTGAGAGTCTGAGCCCACAGGAGGCTCTCAGGCAAAACCATGGAATCCCAACTGTGGTAATCAAGAGGCTGATTACATAGTTTGTCTAATGCCCATTTAAGGTAAATTTGATAAAAAATGTAGCACAAATTGAGAAGACACTCCTAAGCTGCCCCAAAGATATACCTCTCAATGGTTAAATTAAATATGTTTTTTTTTGCTTGTGGTTTGTATCACTAACTTGTGATGTGATATCCCTTGCATATTTGATGCTGTATAGACAGGTGGAAGAATGGATTATCCTCTGAAGACCAGTCCTTAGATCAGAAGACAATGGCTTTCTATGTTGCYCTTCCTGGATAGACATTGCCTTCACTCGTTCTGTGACTTTGTGCCTGGATAAAGATGAATTAATGTTTAATTTAAATTCTGTGAGAATATTTTGCCTATTTCATAGATCCATAGTTTGGWTCATGTTAGAAGGGACAAATAAAGATCACCAAGTCATCACCTAGTCCACCCCTGCTGCTGTGAGCAGGGACAGCTTCACTTGACTAYGTTGCTTAAAGCCCTATCCAGACTTGTCTCAAATACTCCCAGAGATGTGACACCCACAACTTCTCTGGACAACCTTTTCCAGTGCCTCACCACCCCACAGTGAAAAATTTYTTCCTTATGCCTAATTCAAATCTATGATCTTTTAGTTTAAAACTGTTACACCTTGGCCTTTTGCTACAGGCTCTCATAAAAAACTAATTTCACCTATTTTATAACCCCTCTTTAAATAYTGAAAGACCTAACAATGTCTCCCTGGAGCTCCAGGCTAAAGGGTTTCAAGCAAAGCAGCAATATTTTATTGTATGTTTGTGGTGAGTTGATCCTGACTGGATGCCAGCTGCCCACCAAGCAGCTGGGCAGGGGAGAGAAAATGCAGTGAGAATCTTGTGGCTCAAGATAAGAGCAGGGAGAGATCAATCACCAGTTACTGTCATGGGCAAACCARGCTTGACTTGAGGAAGTTAATTGAATTTGTTATCAATGAAAAATCAGAGTCAGATAATGAGAAAACCTAAGTCTTTAAATAACTTCTCCCCTTTCTTCTCCTTGGGCTCAACTTTCACTCCTGAATTCTCTACYTCCTCCCATCCAGCAGTACAGGGGAAAGGGGAATAGGGATATATGGAAAGACATAAAATTATGGTTGCTTTATGAAATTATTCTTTTGATGAAAATGGGGTTGCTGTTTTACTAATCACTAGCAATGTGTTTGGGGAAAAAAAGGCAAAAAGAGCAAGTTTTATGTTTTTTTTCTTTTTAGAGGTATCTGTCAGCTCCTGAGATAAATGGGAATGAAATGTATAATTTGGCCACTGCCTTCAGTATTTTCATACACCAAACAAAATTGTGCCCCTTTTTTCTGAGGAGTGAAGAGAGGGAARAATGTCCTGCAGGTAGAAGTCCATTAATTCAGCAGCATTTTAACTTGTCATTCTTGTGGCATTATTTWAAAATCTCAAGATAAAACAATGGASTTTTATAGTGATGTCACTTTTAAAAGACTGTCTAAAATGTTGGTTTCTTAGCTGACTCTCATCTACAGCCAGCCTGACAGAAGAGTCAGTGTCTTAAATGATTTTCTTCTATTCTAACATTACTTTTGTAGTACAATTTTTAATTTTAGTCATCATTGGTGTTGTCAATTTGTTTTAACTTCAAAGATAACTTAGGTGCACTGATGAAGAACATATGCAGTGTCTGTGCACCTGTGCATGAGTCACTGCTGAAGCCTGCTGTAGAAATTTTTCTGTCTCAGCAACTAATTTAATTAGGCTTTGCCTTAAAAATGGTTTGTGGAGAGTGGGACATTACACTTTACAATAAACAGAAGAGGAAAAAAAAATCCCTTTTTTTGTGTGTTTCTTTTCCCCTCATTGTTCCCTATTTCTCTATCAAATGCTCTGTTGAAAAAATGTTTTTCAAGTTCCCTTTGTTAGTTGATCAGTTCAATTATTGTAACTAAGGCTTTTATAGTGAGACTATTTTGGGGAGAAGAACATTCATTAATAAAATACATTTTCCARCTTTGCAGGAGTTCCTTCAAACTGGAGTGCAGAATAACCAGTGCCCATTTTTTTGTTTTACTCAAAATGAATTTCAGTCTTTGCTGGTCATTGGCTTAAATAATCAGTTCCTATTGTATTAAACATATCCATTTCATGTAGGAAAATACCATGAATCCTGCAGTWGAAATAAGATTTTGATGGGAATATGTATGACAAAGCAATGTAGACATTCTGGGTCTAGCAGRCAAGGAATTTTACATAAATTGTCCACTGTGAGAAAAACATGACATTCTGCTTTCTGATTCAAGGCCAGAGGCAGTTATTGGCACAGGGAACATTACCTCATTGTACTTTGAGTAGCAATTTCCCCTTTAAATTAATGTCTGAAATCAGGTGAATATTATCTTTCTTCCCTTCTTGAAGATGCATTTCTCTCCCAACAGTATCTGGTTTTGCTTATCAGGTTTCTTCTTCTTCAGCTGCCCTTTCTAGAAGCAATCTCTCAGTTACACACTAAAGTATGGCTATAAAAAGAAAAATGAATCTTTCACAAGGTCGCCTTTCAGGCATTTGGTGTGCTGAACCTCCTATGTGGGCATGAAACCAAATCCTGATTGATTGAGGATGTTAATATTGCCCACTTTGTCCAGTGTAAAGATGGCTGTGCTCGGTGTGGTGGAGAAAAACTAACTCATAGTCTGGATTTCTGTATTCAGCTAGTGGGGCTAACCACATTTCTCCTTAGCCTAAATGGAAAATGGCATTTATTCCCTAGAGGATGTAGTGATTTTTCTTTCTTTCACTAACAAACCAGCCTGGCTAATCTTGACTTTGCATTTGCACAATAAAGCACTTGTTTTACTTCTGTCACCTTGAAACTATTTTCAGACTTAAGCATGTTAGATATAAAAACATAATTTGCTTTGATCAACTAYGGTGATAACATTTATGTAGACATCAATGACAGGGTTGCTTGTAGATCAATCACTAAGACCAATAAGTATTTCTGCAACTTAGCCTTGTACTGTGAGGTGAAACTTTGTTCTGTTATCTGGCTGGCTTGGAACAGGATGATACAATTGGCTGGTAATACAGAGGTTTTAAATTTCTGAAACTGGACAGAGGAGGAGTTTTAAGTATTTGGATTTGAAGTTCTGATTCCTACACAACTGCTCAGCAGACTCCAAATTCTTATAGAAACCCTTTCTTCTTTTTTTAATTCTCCCATTTTTCTTGCTCTCCCCACATTTTGCCCCTTCTGTGGCTGACTCCTTGAGAACCCTGATTCAAGGGGTTTACTCAGACTATGTTGAGCAGAGTAAGCATAGTCCAAAAGAATCTGGTTTGGTTTGTTTTTCCCCCAGAATTATTTCATTGCCATCACTTTCTGCAAGAAGAAGGGACAGCAAGAGAGCTCAGGCAAAGGGACCAACACTCTGACAGAACATGTTAGCTTGTAYTTGTACTACAAAACTTACATAACTCCAGCTGAAATACAGACTTCCTTTTAGACACTGGAATCAGAAAGTAGGAACTAAGAGAGTAGCTCAAATTAGCATGATCTTTTACTTGCTAGTCAATTAAGCAATAAAAGAATTTCCCAGCTCCTTGTTTACCCTATGCTTAATAAAGTGTGAGATAACGAATTAGAACAAATTGCTTATTAACAGGCAACAGCTTTGTCAAGGGGATGTGTTGTCATGAACTACCAGAATGAGGTATAGATGTCTATAAAAATGTCATGTCCAAGTTGAAGTCAGAGCTTAGAGATTAGCTTATAATCACTTTTCTTGTACTGTACAGTGAATAGTTTTTACAAGTAAATGACATGCCATTCAGTTCTGCTGTAATTAAAGGATGCTAATGAGACATGCCAGGCAGTGCTCTGATGGGCCATTATACCAATTTGTAAAATGATGTATGGCAGGCAGCAGAATGAATACAGGGTAGACATACAGACCACCARCAAGAGCTCAGGAGTCTGGGAAATCCTGAACTAGTACAAATACATGAATAAGCAATTGAATTCTGATATCAATTGGTATGCTGATAGAGAGAGAAAAAAGTGACTCAGCAAAGGCTTTGTGTGGTGATGCRCACAAAAATATTTCTGCTCTCCTGTCAAGATGACTAATTTAGCCAGAAATGAATTTGAAGGAACAACAGGCCTACTCTGTAGTGTTTTACCACTGCCAGAGCWTCACCTAAAAGCCATTTGATTCAGCTGTAACTGCTCGTTGTTGGCTTTTATGCATATAACATTTTTTTCTGCCTGTARCTGTTATTATTTCATTGGTAGGTCCAGGTTGGTTCTTGTCTTTCTGCCCTACTCCTATGCATTAATTGCATTCGTTCACAGAGCTGGTCTGATGGTGTCTCTCTAAAATTTCCTCTTCTTTGCTACAATGAGTTTCTCTCTGATCCAGGTCTCCATGGAATATAATTGCAGAATGCCTTTTCTCTCATTTTCCCAAGGCCATAGGTTTCTGACTTAGTTCTTTGAACAATGCCTGTACAGAGTCAAGCTAAGAGAGGCATTCTTAAGCCTAAACAATCAGAGCCTTAAGAAGGCTCTGATTTTGACCAGAGCCTTCTTGGCATTAAAAAGTGCTGGCAAACCATGTTCTCTATTGATAGAASAAGAAGCACGGAAAGGGAAAAATGAAATTACCAAAAATTTATTTCATACTTTCACAAAATTTTATTTCCAATCCTCCTCTAAATATTTTCAGGCCAGGAAAARGAAATGATCAATAATTTTAAATTATATTTTGTTTTGAATTATGAATCACTAATCTATTTAGTTGATCAACATTTTATTAAATGAAGAAGATATTTGTAATTTTTATTCTGCTTGGGAAAAAATAAATCCAGGACAGGTGCTTCATGGAGCACAAGTTGCTTTGCCTGCAGCTGATGTTTATATGCAGATCTCCAGCTTGTTACTGGAAAGTGGAGTAACTGCAGCAGGGCTGTCTTCTCTGGCTGCAGGCTCACTGGTACTTAGCAAGAAAATCCCCTATTTAGGCAAGGCATGCTCAAATAGCAGAAGTGAATGTAGCAGGATCATATTGAAATGAGGGGAGACGGTGTTCCCTTGATATTGAATATGTGACTCTTTCTGCAGTCTCAGCCATGAAGGCAGCGCTTCCCATTCCATGTAGTGACAATCATGAGAGTTGTGAGGAGCCAAAATAAACGTGCTCAGTGTCACCATTGTGCCTGGTACTCAGCACCATGGAAAATTGTGGTCAAGCTCCAGTTTTATAGAGGGAGGGACTGTAAGCCTGTAGGTATTTTTGCAGTAGATCTATGCCAATATAGATGTCCATTTGTTTTCCGTTCTGAAAGTCTTACATCTATCAATAACTTTTGTCCCAAAGTTTCTGGGCCTGTTTAAGCTTGAGTCTCCTCACGCTTGCTGAAGATATTTGTTTAGGGCATGCTGTTGGGATGAAAAGCCGTATGAAATGAAGACCAAGCTTCAGTCTGACCTACACTGCAGTCAGAGGGAGTTTTCCAACAGTGTTCTGTAATTCACYTTGATTTTGCTATGCAGGAGAACCTGGATATATCCACATTAGGTGCATTGTACCTGATTCCAAACTAAAAACATACTTTGGAAGGTTCATTTTATACTGTTAACTGTCTTCTTTTAGAGGTTAKTTGATCCCTTGCCGTGCTGATTTCAGCATTAACTTTCCTTGCCATTGCTAGAAACCAGATGATACCTCAACACCTGGAAACTGTTTCTGTAAATCATGTGGGAATTTCAGGCAAATTCAGAAGCAGAATTTGCCAGGAGCTGTAATTGACAGACCCACAAACCYATTAATGATACAGACAAATTACAGTCTGACAGAGGAAAATGAGTCAAACATAAAATAACAGATGTTTCCTTAAACACAYCAGAACACTGATGCAACTGGAAGAAACACAATAACATCGTGGTAGTAGGTTTTATTAGTAGAAGACATACTTGGCTGTTGTAGCCCTTAAAATCATGCTTAATGTATTTTTAAATTCTTTTAAAATTCTGTTTCTTGCCTTTACCATTCACARTTACAGTGTGATACAATTATTTTTGGAGATCCTCAATACTTGAATACCTTTAATAATTTTTCAAGTGTAAATCATCAGGGTGGTCCATGTATCATATAGCCTCTGTTCTGCAGGATATTTAACTCAAAGGGCTTCAAAGCCTCACATTTGGAGTTTTCCCTTTCCCTTTCATATCAACAGGAACACTATGAGTACTGTCTATTTATGCTGTGTGTGTCTATTCTATTGTATTGTGAACACAGTAGTTTTAAAGTGRTTTTAAAATAAGGTAAAGACTCTGYAATGCAAGAATTCTCTATCTTCATTAACAYCTCTCTTCAACTCCCAAGATAGCAGAGGCTGGGAATTTCTAAGGAGGYTACAGAGAGCTAGGGWGTGCCCTTGATTCAAAAGAAATGGTGATTTTTTCATCCCTAGCCTTTCTAGGCTCCCTTCAAGATTTCAACTTCTGACTGTTTTCAGTAGGGTCCAGGGTAGAAGATACTGYAAAAATGGTAAAGTTTTGTTACAGACCTTTGGGAAGCAGAAGCAGATGGCAATTGGGACTCACTGTATGCTGTGTTTAGGGGAGTCACTGTCCTTTCCAGTTTCTGATGCTACCAAAGAAACACTTGTGAAATACTGATGTARTCAAGACTTGCTGTGCGGGAGGTGGCCTATTTTTGCTGCTCTCAGTGTGTTTGGCTTGTTAGTGGAGCCGTAATTCCTTCTTTCAGGAGGGAGGTTAACAATCTAAGGGAGTGGTTTGTAACTGTGGTGGGTTTTTTTATCAGACTGCACAATTATTCTGTCAAGTTAGTTCACAGTTCAAACAGTTCCTTCATGTTGATTTTGCCCAGATGGGATGTAGTCAGGATGCAGGCTCATCACATGATCCTATTAATTCTCAGGAGCTGGGTGGTTACGCAGATGTCAATCTTGAACATGTGATTTTTCCTCTTTTGGTACTTGTCTTTGTCCCCTTGCTGAGTGGTATCACATGTCTGAAGATTTGTGGGCATAAAACCAGTGATGCTTGTCTTGGGAGCACCAGGATGTAATGGAGGCACCAGGACAGAATGTATCCTKTTTACTCAGTCCCCTCTTTGCCAGCCCAAGACCAGAGCCAGGTTTCCTCATAGCAGCTTTTCGTCGGAGTTCTACACTGCTCAAATCCAAGGCTGCATTCTCCTAGGACAGGATAATTTTCTTTTTGACTCCAGGGTCACCCTGACAAAAACCACTGAGCAGTCCAGAGCACTAACAAGTGTAGCATCCTTTTCCAAGACTGTGTATTAAGTGAGGGAGAAAAGGTGCTTTGTGTGACCTGTGTGTAGCTTTCTGAGGTGCTAATGTCATTCTAGTAAAATTTAGGCACTCTATTACTCACAACAATTATTATTTTTATTGGGCTTTTTCAAAAAAATGAAAGGAGTGTGTTTTATGATGCTGACCACATAATCAAATGCAGAGTTTTAGACATCTGCATTCTCACTTTTAAAACTCAAGTAATGYTGAGGAATAGCTTTAAAAGTATGGCTGGCCCTTGCTACCAGAAAGAGGAAAGAGAAAATCCTGGTATAAGATCTGTCTGGGATGGAGTTCCTATCAGCCTGAATGGTGATAGAGAAAGGTGGACAAAGGATTAATGGAATTAAGGTGTACCAAAAGCTAATAGTTTAGGTTTTTCTTAAAAGAAGAAATTCAGTGTCTGGTTGTACAATTAGGCTGTGATACTTAAGCATTATAATATATCTCCTAGTTTGAATGAGGGTATTTTCCAAGTACCATATTGTAATACTTTAATCATTCTAAATTATTTACTGTAATCGCTCTTCTGCAYAGGCTGAACTCTGAGGGCATTATCTTACTATTTATTATAGGAGAATTACTTGCATTGCCCAGTGGGCTTGCAATCAGCATACATGCCAAARTAAGAGAAGCAACAGCAGAAAGAGTACCTAGACAAATCAGTATGGCCAAAGTCTACACGAATTCTGGAGAAATCAAATATGGAAAGTAATTGTACAGGATCTTGCTGGGTGTGACAGATTAGKAGAGAGATGACTCTTGGTCAGGTGTGAGAATTATGACACTGATTATGTGGATCATTATAGGTTTATTGTTTGTACAGTATCTAAATATTGCCTGTGCAGTATCTAATACAAGCAGGTCTAGAGGATTATAATATAAGCAAGTTTGGCTAGAAATGTACAGATTTACAGTCTTTGGCCTTGCAGAATACTCAAACAAAGCACCTAAGGAACTACTTTAGGATTTTATCTCTGTGTGTGATCAGACCTCAGAACTTCTACTCACGCACGCAAAACTGTGTTCTGCATCTTCGGGCTGGATGTACCCTGCAGACATCCCTGTCAAGGGAAGTATCCACCACAAGCTGCCTGCAACCTTGGGAAACCAGTTTGTCCAGTTCTCCCAGGGTCCTGTAGCGYTTTACAACCTTTTGCAGGCAGATGTGTACCAAAGTCAATCATCACACCTCCTCCATTTCTGGAATGTATTAAGTATGCAACTCTCCAGACAGTTCCTTCTGCAATTCCCACCTGATATTCTTTTCTTAGGATGAGTCAGACCGCCCATCAGAGACAGCAAGGGGGTGTGTGTCTGTGTCTGTGTCTGTGTCTGTGTGTCTATGTGTCTGTAGGACAAACAAAAAGACCTGATTGCCTTTTGTTGCTGTCACACTGGGATGGAGCTGTATCAGTGAAGCTGTGCTTTGCATTTGTGACAAAACCCCTCTTGATAATACACCATTGTTTTGGCCATTGCTGAGCAGTGCTATCACAGCACCAAGATTTTCTTTCCAAACCACTCCTGCAAAGGCCAGTAGGCTGGGGACAGGCAAGAGGTGTGAGGGGACACTGCTGGGCCAGCTGACCAAAGGGAGGTCCCATATCATATGGTGTCAAGCTCTGCCGTAAAAGCTGGGGGAAAGGAGGAAGAAAGGAAGACATTCAYGGTTGTCCTGACTGCTATGGTGCTAGTTTTCCCAAATAGTCATTCTRGATGCTGGGACCCACCTTTCCTGTAGGAGTCTGAACATCTGGCAGCCAATRRGAAGTGGTGAATTAATTATTTTTGCTTTGCCTGTGTGCAACACTTTTGCTTTTCTTATTAAAACGTWATTATCTTGATCCATTAGTCTTCTAACCTTCCTGATATTTTCTTCATATACCACAGCAGGGGTGTAGGGCAAATGTCAGGCTGGACTTTTGGTTGCTAGTCAGGCCAAACCCGTCACAGTGCAACAAAGTTGAATTTTAAGAAGTTACTGATTYTAGAAATTATGTTTTAAGGCACCTTACTAAAACTAATATTAATGGATCTGATTTTTTAAAGATGACCTGTTTGGCAGTCCTCAAAAATCTGATCCCTCTTAAAATCCTGCAAGTATTAATGAGTATATAAAGCCACTTCCATTAGTTCCTAAATTTATTTGTGCACATGGATATTTAAATAGCAGTGTGTACCACAAAACAAGGAGAACCATGATAGCAAGATGAGCAAGTTTGGAAGCCTCTAAGTTACAAAGCTAAAGGCAAGACTATTGCTGGTGACTGCCTTTATATGATATATTTGTGCTCCRCTCACTGAGTAGTAACACAATGTGATTTTTCACAGCTTCTGCAGACATGTCTCTTCTGGAGTATGGGTAATCATTACAGTGATCTACTTCAGCACAGCTACACAGCRTAAGTTTTTGCTGCCTTGAGATGCAATTAAACACTTGTGGCATATAGTGAAGATTCTGTTTATCAGCGCATTACTTAAAGTTTCAAAATTTGGTGGCAGTGCAATTAGTGTAACGAAGTGACAAATTGGAGCGCAGCATAATTATGACTCCTGTTATTATGGAGGCAATTAACACTGGATGGGAAAGGTGCTAATTACTGTAGCTGCTTGAAATGTACCACTTAGTTTCTCACCTTTGTTTAGAGAGTTTAGAGAAGAAACTAGACTTTTTGGGGAGTTTGGTTACGTGGGTTCAGTGTTAACTTCAGTAGCGTAGGCAGTTTTGTAGCAAATTTATCCTTGATACCTCTTTACTCACTGCTGTTCCAACTCCAGGAATAGACTTTTTTCCACTSTTGACTTTGTAGGAAGCATATTTTTTGCCAGACTTGGATCACTTTTTATTACATGTCCAGAAAGAAACAAAGACAACTAAGACAAAAAAATAAGTATTCAGTTATTTTTTCTTTTACATTTATACATTCACTTGAAGTTGCTGAGAAGGAAATCACTGGATTATTGTGTTGGTTTTGGCTGGGATAGAGTTAATTTTCCTCATAGTGGCAGGTATGGGAACATATTTTGAATGTATGTTGCAACAGTCTGATAACTCAGGGACATTTTCATTATTGCTGAGCAGCACTTGCACGGTGTCAAGGCTTTTTTTGCTTCTCCTATTGCCTYGCCAGCAAGGAGGATGGGGGTGAGGGGAATTCAAAAACTTGTCAGGGGACACAGCCAGGAAAGCTGAATCTAACTGACCAAAGGGATAGGTGAATGACCTTTGGAAGTGGTGGTTCAATTCCTCACTCTGCTTCGCATRTGGATGTATTTTGCTTTCCCTACTAAACTATCGTTATCTCAACCCATGAGTTTTCTCACTTTTACTCTCTTGTTTCTCTCCCCTATCCTACTGGGAGCAAGCAGCTGTGTGGCACTTATTTGCCAACTGGAGTTAAACCCCCAAAATGGAATAGTCTAAAATTAAGATGAGCAAGAAGGTCTCTATTACCTCTTCAACATCAGTAGAACAAGCAACCACTGAAGAGAATATCTGGTTGTACAAGTCTATGCTGCAATAGCGGCAGCCACATATACCCAAGGATATCAAACCTTACCTAAAACTTCAATGTGGTTTTGAGCAACTTTCCATGACTGTTTTCCAAGGCAACTTCCAGTAACTTCTGCTGTGGTGACCTTTAATAATAGTGAAGAAACACAGCAAGACAAAAGGAGTGAATTTCTGGACAAGGCTTCGCTCAGACCTGAAGGTCACAACAACCTCTTCAGTCCAATATTTCGCTTCCATCTGTTTGAATCTGTTCCTTGAAACTTACAGTTTCCTAATCTGTGGTCAAAATGCCCTTGAAGAGAAAAAAGACAGAAAGCAAATTGGTTTGAACTACTCGTGGCCAAATTTACCATTATTGCTTTAAAGATTGGGCAAAATGCTCCTGTGAAAAGCTGAAGGATGGAATTTTCACTGAAGCTGCGTCTTGTTGATGTTCTGAGCTCCACTGCTTTCTCTGAAATCAGTCAGTATTTCTGTGTGAGGATAGGTTGCTGTGATTTCTCTCCCATTAACAGTTGAACTAGGCATGCTACTAATTCACAACTTAAAGCAGATGTATTAAGAGGTATGTCTATCTTCAATTGCTCAGAAAATTTTGTCTTAAAATTTTCCAATTTTTTTTACTGGATTTTAATAGTAAAGCCCAGTGCAACTTTTGTGGTTTTGAAAGGTAACAAATTACTTCAATCTTGTGTACTTAAACTTTTCTCCTGATTGAAAGCAAATGGTAGAATTTAATCTCACAGGAAACCTAGAATTTGCAAAATACTATTAGTTTGTTAATATTATTACTAAGAAACAAGCCCACTCATCTTATGGATCAAGCAGAAGACACTGGCTTCCAAAAAGTTAATTGAAACAGAAATAATTAATAAAATAACATTTTAACTTGGACTAATGAAAGAAATCTGGGGCAGTGGAATGTATTTCTGTGAATTCCTAGAACTTCTTACCCCTGACAGAGAAATGTAAGCAACATTTAATTATTTAGTGTACCACCTGGGGTTTCCCGCCTTTTGCTCCAGTTCCACTGTCTGAACATTTTCTCCAGCCCCATGTGATGATGGATCCCCAACACGTGTGTCTGCTCCTGGCATAGATACAATACTTTACCTCTTATCACCTTACATAAGGTGCATAAATTGAAAAAAAAATATGAAAAAATTGCTAGAGCAGCAATTGGACCCTAGTGAAAAGACATTGTTATTAACTGCAGAACTCTGACTTTCAAAATCAGTGGTAATGTTTGTTTGTCTGCTTCTGATTTCCACCCCCCTCCYCCAGATGGAAGCCTGTACTTGCTGGAGGTGTAGTTGGACTGCTCCGCGCATATACAGACAGAACGACAGATGTTATACACAGAACCATCTCCACCTGCTCAAGTACAACCTGGCGTGCTAGGGGAAACTCTCCTGGCAAAGAGAGTCACATCTCTAGTTGATATTTCAGTTCTAAAATAGATGGTGGAAGCTGAAATGGAATTTGATCTTCCCGTCATGATTGTGCRCATTCCTAACCTTCAAGGCTTGGGAATATTATTTACAGCTTGGTGTTCCAGCTCTGCCAGCAATGCTCACTTGGTGAGTGCTGCCCTGTGTCCTGGTGTTAGAAACGGGATTACAGTCCTGGTACTAAAAGTGATTTCAGCATTTATTATTAAAAAAAAAGGCCCAAAGCAAGGGGGCCTGTGGGCAGAGCAGGAGCGTTCCCGTCGAGGATGCTGCAGTGCTGGCGCTGGGTTTTCTTGAGCAGCGATGTCCCCAATGTTCCAGGTGGAGAGGCACAGATTCACTGGGTCAGATGCCCCCTTTTATCCTGTTTTTTGTCACTTTGGRTTGGTTTCTGTTTGGATCCTTCATTTGCATGAAGGTTGAAGGCTCTTGATTGGCCCATTACAGTTCTGTCYGGGCTGGCTCATTTGGCTTGGGTGGTGGTGCACTTTACTCAGGTGYATTGTGGTATGTTGAGTACTGTATTTCTTATAACTACCCTTTTACCWTAACCAAACTAACAGTACATGCTTAACAATTACCAACTACTTTACAACAGATTCTAACCTCTTTTTGACACTGGTAGAGGGAGGGAAGCTACTAGAGCTGGTGTTTTTAATCTTTGTGCTCCATCTGACACACTTTCCATCATGGTTACACTGAGACTGGGATTGTAGGTAGAATAAATATAGCATTAGCTGCATTAGCCCTGTAGGCATGGCCTTGAGCAGTAAAGCACATGCCTACATCTCATTGAAAAGCCTTGGGTCCCAAGGTCTCACTCAGGCCAGTGGTGCCTGAGTGCCCTTGGAGTCAGGGGCTTCAACTCCAAGCCTCCCACTTTCTAAGGAATAGGAGTTGTTCATCCAAGAGACYACTGTAGGAGATGTTATTTGTTGAGTCTACACCAAAGTGAGCTCTCTGGATAGGGAAGAGGATCAAACAAGTGTAAGTCATGATCTCTTAATAGCAGCCAGTCATTAGGACCCTCCTCTGAGACAGCAGAATCTGGTATTATGGGCCTGCTTCCCTGGACAATRTGTTTTATCAGTGCTGGATTCGCAACAGCGACAAACCTCAGAGCGCTCAACTCTTCTTCCTCTTAAATAAGTAAATGCATGGTCTTTCAAGCAGCTAAATGCTGWGATTTGTTCTGGGTCAGGAGAGGAGGAGGACAGGAATCATTGTCATCCTTCTGTTGGGCATGGTCACCTCACTGCACTCATCTACTAATTGGCTCCCTCAGCTGATCTGAGTGAGTTCTCCCCCTGAAATGCATCTGTATTCCTGCTAACAGATGTGGTTTGTTGGCAAACACATAAACAAGTAAGGTCAATTGTATTTATTTTATGTGTTTGTGAGAAGCATTTAAGGTAGCAGAGTGGTTTCGGTGTCTAAGGCTATGGTTTAGCAAAGATTTCCTTTGGTGGAATTAGTCTTTAAGTCAATACCTAATGACCCAAACATATGTCCTGAATCTCAAAAGCAGTAGTCGTTCTGCTGTTAATGAAATTCTATTCTGAAAAGTCTTTTGGGGAAAAAAAATCAAAGTTTTCTTTGGTCAGCTTCAAGAAAGACAAAATCAAAAGTTAAGTATAAAATAAAAATGGGCTGGCAGAATAGAAAAAAAATGGTCAGGGCTAAAAGATAAAGATGCAATATATTTTGGTGTTATTGGCTGTGTGTAATGTACACATATTCACAAAGAAAAAGCCTTATTAACACAATTGCAAGTAGGTGGCACATAAGCCTGCAACATTAAAATTGGCAAGAATCTCAGCTGGAAAGGATGTAGGAGCTGCAGCTTGAATTTGCAGTAAAGATAATGTTCTGATCCTCTGTTAGGAATCTGGCTGTGATGCAAAGCTCTGGTGCAACACAGGCTCATTCAGCTGGTTCAAATTTCTTTAAACAATTTTGATAGCTTAACTTGATAGTGTCATGCTTTAGGGCAGTGCTTATTGCTTGTCCACCCCGTTCTGTGCCAGGTCAGACACTGATCATCCACTGTAGGGCATAAACTCTACATTGGGCTAAATCCAGCACTAACAATCAGGATAAAAAAATATATCTATTCCACAGAAACAGGAGTCCTGAACTTTCTCTCACTGTATCCTCTGACTTGTAGAGGATATTGCTTCTCAAGCAATTCCCATGGCCTTCTTGTTATTCTCTGGCACTTCAGGAACCTGCTGTGATAATCTCAAAATAATTTAGAGACTCTTCTTGCATCTAGTTACTGACAAATTTACTACCATTTAAAGGACTAATGAAGATGAAGAAGTGGAACTTTCATTAGTTGATTAAATTATCTCTCTTATAAATGCTGTAATATTAAACTTTCATTTGCCTTTGTATTTTAATAATTGTATTATTTATAACTGAGAAGCACTGCAATTTTTTTCCTAGTCTTGCTTAGTCTACTGAAAATAGAATTTTGTAACCCTGAAAAAGAAGGCTGTTTACTTGTGTTACTGTTCTGTTTTCTCATGGCTATAAGTCACTATGTCAGTAGCAGTTAATTTAAACTCAGCATCAAAAACATCAGTTTATTGCAAACCTCAAATTAGCCGAACACGCTCAAAGAGATAATTGATTTCTCTAGTTTTTTTTCTCCCTGTGTCTTAAGACAAAGTTCCAACTGTCCTGCTGCTAAGTCTGAATTTGTGTTGTATTGGGAAGTATACTTTGTGTTTACTGTTTGTCTGAAATGGTGGTATCATTGAACTTGATAATGTTGGTCCTGCAGGTCAATGTTAATTCTGTTTGTAAAATTGAGAAGTATACTGACCAAGTTTCTTTCTCATTGCTTGAAATGAGGCTCCTTTTGTTTCATCTTTTGAATAAGAGCCCGTGAACTTGCTCTCCCTGCAAATTTTTTTCTGGAAAACAGTCAGGAGACTTGCAAGTTCTCTTTGTCCTGGTTGTTCTAATTCACCTAAATCTTTGGATTAACTTGTCCCTTTCTGTTGTAAATATATTTGCATGTGTATAGATTTAGTACACAGCTACTACTTTCAGTGAACCTTTTTTTTCTCCCTGGAGAGGCTAATTCTTASCTACAAATTTGTGCATCTATAAGTATTCAGACTTTAATTGTTCCCTGCTGGCTTTAAGGAAATTTYCTGTATGAGTTGATCATTGACAGACCAGGATATATCAACAAAAGTACACTTGGTTTAAGGAATCAGAGCCATTTTCTGTAGCTGTATGTGACATTAATGGAGTTATGCCAACAAATACAATCCTTGCTGTTTAAATCTCAGTTACAACATTGCTGGTGGATTTACATGTCCAGAGGAGAGTACAAGGAATACAGACAATCTTCAGAGCTAGAGGCTCATGTTGTTTTGCTGGTACCCAACTGCTGGTCCATCAATGTGCCTTACATGGGCATGTGGAACAGAAGCTCCTGTCATGTTCTGGTGAAGGATCTACACAATTGTATCTTCCCTCTCAGCTCCCCAGGGTATTTCTTGAAGAATGCTGGAGTTTTCTGTCAGCCCTGGATGTCATGAAGTTTGGTAACTCAAGTACAGATTCACAGGGTAAAAAAACCCRATTTCTCCTTAAGATTAAAGCTTAATTTTTTGCCCAGAAGTTTGAGGGGTTTATCTTTCATCCACCAAATGGAAATATTTCAACCCCTGCTTTCAATTAGCCATTGAATTTGAATGGTAGGTATTCAACCACGGTAGGTATTCAACATCTTTAATAAGCATTTTACAAATATGCAGGTATTCACCACTTTGAAGGCTGTGATGTTTAGCCAGCATTGACCTCCACCCTATAATTAATGAGGAGCTCAACAATAAAAGYAATGAAAGTTGTAGATGCCAAGCATTATTTTTTTCTTTTTATTTATCAGCCACTGGAGATGGAATGAAGAAATAAAATTTAGTTGAGTAACCATTGCATAGTCCATCTTAGCTGTGGCAGAAATTGATTTCCCAACTGATCCAATAGCAAGTGATTTCTCGGAGACACAGATCTGCCATCCCTCTTAGCTGAATGATTAAGCCATGCACTGGCTCAGGGTTAAATTTCATCAGAACCAGAGCTTGCTTGTCCTCTCTCTGAAATTATTTGGCGTTTCTTGTGTTGTGATTTGTTTCTTTGTTTGTTTGTTTGTTTGGGTGGGGAGAGAGAAAGGAAAGGGGTTTTTGTTCATGTTACAAAACAAGCTCAAAGGAAATGATTGTATGATCTTTTGTAACTAGGCAATTTGTAAATGCAGGAAAGCCAGGAAGGTGCATCATAGCAGCAGCCTCACCAAATCAGCATCACAAGAGTTTTCTCAGGTTCTGCTTCACTTTTAATACTGGATCAGACACTAAGTACATCATGATGCATGTTTCCTGCTTTTGTGAGGGATCATTGATGCTTGAAATTTTAAATACSAGGAATCTGGGAGGACCATGAGAGTCACTTGATTTTTGTATGTCAGCAAACAGCTTACCATTGAGGACAAYGTTTTATTGTAAACTGATTTAAGTTCTCAATAGTACAACTGCATGCACTGGTTACTGCAGTATAGAAGGTATTCTGGGTTCAGATTTGATACTGAACTGCTTTCCTTTCTGCAAGTCACTTTGCTTCTGGCTAGCATAATTTACCTGTTTAATTTTGACAGCTTTCTTTTCAGCCATAGTAATACTACACCCTTTCACTCCTKAGCAGGTGAATTACTAGAAGGAAAATAATCGCAAGGTCTGAAATAATATTTTTTCTGTTAGGATACAGTGATTAAAAAAAAATCCTGACATAACAAGGTACTGTTTATTGCAAGACTTTATTGCCAAAAAGATCAGAAAACATAGTGTAGTAAGGGACTGACAGAAAAAAAGAATTGAGTTCTGAGCTAAATGGCTGTTATTTAATTATTCTTTTTGTACTTAGACGCCTCATTAAATAGGAAGTAGCTGCATTTTTTGCCAACCTGAACAGAGAGTGAGGAAGGAACCTATATATGAGTACAGAGATGTTTGATGAGTACTGAACACTACTAAAGAGACAAATGTTGATATTGTTGCCTGGGTGTTCTTGAAAATTGCCTGTGTAGCACATGGATCCATGCTTAGTTACCATGTGCATCGAACCAGAGACATTTGCACTTGCCTTGATAGGAGCAGCATGCACACATTACTGCATCCRCAGTTTTCTGTGTGCAGCAATGTCTCTGTGAGATGAAGAACTAAGGATAATTCTCACTGTGCATCAAATTGAGGTTTTTCTTCAGCTGCTTTGTTACCTTTCCATGTTCATGCTGTGCTAAWATGCCAACACCTGACTAGGGAGATAGCACAGGACGAAGAGAYGCTGAGTTCTCAAGGCTCTCTGCTCAAAGCAAGCCAGGAGGGGGAGTGCAGTGCTGCCAGGGAAGGGTTCATGCTGCGCTCCTCTGCTTGTCTGGAGGAAAGGAAGATGGAAGTGAGCAGCTTTTCAAGGGATCTCTTTAGACTAGTACTTTATAAAAAAATCAGAAATCAGAATTTTGTCATTCACTCCAAGGAATTCTTGCTGCTTTACATCAAAGTAGATTTGAGCATATACTTTGTACTAAAATAAAGTGGAGAAGGATGATCTAAGCACAGTGCACTGTGTTTGGAAGGTTTGCTCTTTGCTAGTAGGACCCTGCATTTGCCTCTGTTGTATTTCAGATTGTTCTTCTCTGCTCATCTCTCCAACCTACCGTGGCCCTTTAAAGGGCTTTAAATTACTCTGGGGTCTCAACCAGTCCTTCCAGAAAGAGGTATCAAATCAGCACCTGCTGGTTTGGTTTTTTCTTTATCCCAGTCTGTTTGTATATCATGGAATCATCTCTCTTTTCTGTCAGAAAGTTTCTACAGTCTCCTGCTGGTTATCTGTGCCTTGTGGAKACTGCAGCTGGCCCTTCTGATTCACCAGGTCTGTACTGCTGACCTATCCKCTAACACAAGGCTAGGGGGTGATTCATTGCTCCATTTAGTGACACATAAAAATGATGGTTAGTAAACCTCTTATTACTCTTTTACAGTTTGGGAGGCTGGTTACAAGATCATCCATTTTAGGTTATTAGGATAAATCTTTCTTAAATGCCTTTTGTACCATACTGCATCTTTCTCAGCTTTGTACTCTAATGCAAGAAGCACCGCTGATAGTCTCTGGCCACTCTCAGTTAGTACCTATCTCAAACCATTTTGAAGGACTCAGCTGAAGGGATTGATGGCCAAAAGTGCTAGTGCAGTCATACTAAGTATGGCTGAWCCTACCCTTAACAGGGCACAGACTGCTTTATATTTTGATGCCATTTTTCAGACTTCTTTTTCTTTCTGAAAAAAATACAAAAGATCAGATGTTGATTTAAAGACTAGGGCCATGAGGTAAAAGAAAGTATTCACTATGCCACTGCTTACTGCAAAGCCTAACTTTTAGGCTTTCAGACATCCCCTGGGCAGACAAGGGGACTGAAGGACTGAAATACTGACAGTCTGTCATCACTTCATCCAGCCTTTTATTTCAGGACAAGGAGTATTAATGCTTTTTTTTTTTTTTTTTTTTGTCTCAATGAATAGGCTGCCATTACTAAAGGCTAACTGACTGTAATGCTGAGGAGCTAACAACAGTGGGGACCTTGATGGGGCTCAGACAAGGCTACTCAGTACACAGGCCAGGACAAATAGTTTTCTCAGTCTGAAAAATTAAAGAACATTTGTTATGTGATTTGAATGCAGAGAAGGCCATGATCTTCATGATCTTCCCTTTTGGCACACGCACGGGTTATCTCTTACAGCAGTCTGGAAGGATCATCTGTGACTTTGAAATATTCTGCTGATGACAACATAGACAAGAATTAGACAGAAGAGGGATTTTATAAATCGGCCAAGAGCACTCTCCTGCCCTGTTTATTTCAGCACCAATCCTAGTTATGTTATGAGAAACAAAGGTATTTTCAACAAATAGATAAAAAGAGCTGCAGAAGGATACTGGAATTGAATTTCTTACAGGTGTTAGTGCTAGACAAGTTTGGTAAAYTTTTATTAACACCACCAACACTCTTCTCTGATCCTGTTAGGATTAGCATAGATTAATACCAGAATGCATCTGAGTGTAACTGACTCATCTACAGAAACTTGTTTGGGAACATGTCCTTCCATTGGCCTCATTTATCCATTTATTGATAAAATCWGTATCTTGCTATCATTCAGGTGGCAATTCCCTGCTGGTTTTGACATGATGTAACTTGACCTATGTGTCAGTAYAGTTCCAGTGGATGTGCAGGGCAAAGGGGATTTCTGGCTGGGATTGTTGGTGCTGCTGATGGCAAACAGGGCCCGGCTGTTTCTGCCGGCGGCGTTGTCATGGCTCCCAATCTGGTTGCTGACAAAGCCTGAGAGACAAATATGTATCTGGAGTGGCTTCTGCTCTCTCTCAACCACTTCATAGCTGAAAAGATTGGCGTGGGACTGAGACAGGTCCTGGCTTCTCTATTTCTGTTAGAATCCTATTTACTTCTTTCTTCTATTCACTGATGTCKTTCTGTAGCACTTTCTAGAACCCAAAGAAATTTCTTGGTTGAGGGAGCTGTACATTGAGATCATGAATATCTGAAAGACAAGCCTATTCATTCAGAAGTCTTGCAGCTGGGAAGCTGTTCTTTKATTCTTCCCCAGAGAATTCGAAGATCTTCTCCCATACCCCTTTAATTCAAATCTTTATGACTCACTTGCCTGCCTCCACTCACTGCTGTTTGGGTGTCCTTTCAGTTACCTGCTCGTCAAGCTATAGCACTAAAGAGCTGCTTACTGCAGTAATATAATAATAAAACTCTTTTTTGGAGGGTGGGGGTGGAGAAGGGAAGTATTTTTTTCATTTCATCCTCTAACATAAGAAAAAAATGTGTCTGTACCACTACCCAGTTCCTAGGCAGGTGATTTTTCTGCAAGTTTTGTAAATAAGGGACTTTTTTTTGGTGTAGCATAAGCAATTCTACCRAGGTTTACACCTGCAGTGTCTGGCTTGTGTAACAAGAATCCAAACGCTGATTCATAATTTATATGTAAGAAACTTGGCATTGCTCTAAGAAATAACAGCCAAACCACCCAGTCTGATGTGTAATTAATTTCCTGCAATTGGCTGGTTTGCCGAGCCCTACCAGGTACACTGAAAACYTTTGTAAAGCAGTTAAGCTGGCCTGCGAAGAGCTTTGTTAAACTGAACATACAGAGCAATTTGTAAATGGAATGAACAGAACCCAACAAGAGACAATTTGATATACAACAACCAAAAGCAAGTTGGGTACTGCAAGAGAAGTAATTGGAAGGGGAAAGAGCACAGTTCTTTCTAGATATAAAAGCACAGGAACAAGTAAAATTTACTGTTAGATATCTGACTTCCAGGACCTGCAATGGGAAAATCAAAAGCTATGGAAAAGATAGCCAAATTTAGCTAAGGTAAGTAACTTTGATGAAAACATGTTACCAAAACCATGCTTTACATTAAAGAACAGAAAGAGGACTGCAGATGATCTTTCTCTATTCTTTTCTTTTGGTCATAGCAAAGAACAAAGAGCTCAGAACTGGCACACAGGTGAGATCCACCAGGCAGTGTGTGTGTTCAGCAGATGGCATGATCCACTCAGATTTAACAGCTGCACTTGACCATAGTTTGTGACCTCTAGTTTGAGATAATTTAAATTTTCTTTCCAGTCCTGGAGAGAAGGGATAAGCAAAGTTMATCTTCTGACTATAACTCTATAATGCTAAAAGAGCCATTTTAYTCAAAATGATAAAAAAATGCTTTTCACTGTCACCCTTTGTGCAGGGACTATTTGTACATAAAAATATTTCATATAATGGCCCAGGTGTTTCTGCATCCCTAGATTGAAGGGTTAGAGTGAAGCCAGCAGTGACAATAGAGAAGCCAAATGTGGAGTACATTAATTAGAAATAGGGATTTATCTGCTTTTCAATGAYAAACCTTAGCTGAACAATGAAAACACAAAAGTGGCACAGGAAAGTTAGGATTTGTTGGTGGTGATGCTTTAAGAAAAATGCTGTAGGTTAAAAAGAAGCAACTGGATCTGTTATACACCATGAAAAAACCTCAACCCACTGATTTTTGGAAAAGTGGTGATTTGGAGAAGCAGAGACTTCCTGTGTCAAGTTAACTTCAAATCCTGCATGGTGTCTGACTGTCTGGTTAGCAGCTAAGAAGAAAGGCATTTGGTAGTGTCAGGAAGCTGTGTGCTTTGCATTCCCCAGCCCGCACCTGGAAGCAGRGACCATTTGTTAAAGACTTGAACTGAATTTGCCACCTTTTGGGCAAGGCCCAGAAGGAGCATTGGGTGCCTGACTGCTAGACCCACAGAGGAACTTCRGCCGCCGGAATACTGAGCACTGAGTTTAGCAGCTCTTGGGCCCCTGGGGGAATTCACATCCATCTTGGGGAGCCCAGGCTCCTGGCAAGATACACYGCTCCTTCCATTTCCGCACTGAAATCTCTATTCTGGCAAGGGGCACAGAACACAGATGTTTATTTGTTCAATTGTTTTAATACAAATTAATTAAATATATTTTCTATTAGTGGCATGGTGGGTTTGACTGTATGTTCTCTAAGTTTTGTAACAGTGGGGTTCTTATTTCTGAAAAAATCCCAGCAAAGCTGAATATGAGAAAAAATGCTTATTGCAGTAACAAGCCTCCCACTTCAATAATAGTCTTTCCTCCTCTTTTGGAGTACTATTGTAGGATTAACTTATTGTCAGTGTACTAGAAACAACAAAGAAAACAAAGAAAACAGAGGAAAGGAGCATGTCTGGTCCATTTTCCCCCTTTAATATTATAGAAAGCTCATAATGAATTTCAGATCAGAATCCCTGTTCAGTTAGAAAGAGAGGGGAAGGCCACTAGATGGTGGTAAAAACCCAAGCCTTTGCTATGAGATCTGTGGCAAGAGAAGTCCAGGGGGGCAAAGAAGGGGAGGAGGAGCCACAGTTTGAGTACTGAAGTCATTATTGCTTGGAGTCTATAAAAAGGCAGTTGCACAGTAAGTAATTTAAACGCGGTCAGCTTTGACTCTATGGATTTACTAATTCTTTTCCCTGTATTTTTTTTCATCTTTTGCCACCAAGGAGTCCCCGGCCCCAGATGTCAGGGAGGCTGAAACTTTGGCTCTCTGGAGGAAACATTGCAGACGAGGAAAAGCAGCTGAAGGAGCAGCTCTGGTAAATAGGTACAGTAAATTCCTGATTGCAAATAAAAAGTGGCTCTTTGAAACTGAAAATTGTTTAGCATGATATGCTTTGAATTTGTATTTGCAACGAGTCACTGACTATCAGCTCTAAATATTCCCTTTATTAAAAATGTGATGACTTACAACTTTCCCTAAATATTGTCATTACCAGAAAACCATTSAATAAAATACTCTGGATTTGGAAGAGAAAACTTCTTTTACAATAGAAACCTACTCACACCAATTCTGTAACCTTAGTGTGTGTCCTGAAATGTATGGATTTGCCTCGGCTAGGTGTTTAATACCATGCTTTTAAATGAGCATGTTAACACTGCACAGATAAGCTSTTTATAATATAGTTCATGCCAAATTAAATGTACAAAGGTCAGGAAAGCATTTAAACCTTTTACTGAAAATGTTCAATCCTTTATTGTGTCGATAATAGAAACTTCTCTATATTGTATTCAAGTGAGTGGTTTCTGCTGGATGTAATGCTACATCCTCCTGCGTTTCTGGGGTCTGAGAGCTGAGACTGGGAAAACTGTTTTTTGTTTGCTTTTCAGCAGAATTTCTAGGACATTCTGGGGCAGTACTCCAGGGAACCAGATAGAATAAACAAAACTATGAATGAAGAGTGCAGGAATCTTTTCATCAGTTTGTGATTTAAATTTCCCAGTAAGGATAGGTAGAAAATCTCTGAGCCAACCAAAGTTTAATTTAGAATCAGGGAAGGAATGTGGTGTGGAAGAGGTGGGACATGTACAAGCCAAATTAAATAGWAATGGCTGGTATTTATGTTGTCAGCTTCTGCCTGTAATCTTCATGCTGTATTTTTTTTTTAGGCAGGATCTTCTGCCTTTTGGAAAATGCATTTACCACACTCCTTGGCAAGCCCTTCAGAAGGAACAGAATGTGTTAGCTCCCAGAGATGAACACRTCCTCTCAATTAAATGTTTCTGAACTAAACCTGAGTGCCTTCAGCAGCAACTTTACTGTGCCTACTGCGAAGAGCAAGTCATCGCCATGTGAGCAAGTGGTCATCTCAGCTGAGGTGTTCCTAACTCTGGGCATTGTAAGCCTCCTTGAAAACATACTAGTTATATGTGCAATMGTTAAGAACAAGAACTTGCACTCCCCCATGTATTTTTTTGTTTGCAGTTTAGCAGTGGCTGACATGCTGGTTAGTGTGTCTAATGCTTGGGAGACCATAACCATATACTTAATAAACAATAGACACATCATCATGGAAGATGCCTTTGTCCGTCATATAGACAATGTCTTTGATTCCATGATCTGCATATCTGTGGTGGCTTCCATGTGCAGTTTGCTGGCTATAGCAGTAGACAGATATATCACTATCTTCTACGCCCTGCGTTATCACAACATCATGACAGTGAAAAGGTCGGGGCTCATTATTGCATGCATCTGGACCCTTTGCACGGGCTGTGGCATTATCTTCATTCTTTATTAYGAATCAACTTACGTGGTCATTTGTCTCATCACTATGTTTTTCACCATGTTGTTCCTCATGGTCTCACTGTACATYCACATGTTCCTCCTGGCTCGTACTCATGTGAAGAAAATCGCTGCTTTGCCTGGGTACAACTCTGTCCGTCAAAGAACCAGCATGAAAGGAGCCATCACTCTGACTATGCTTCTTGGCATTTTCATTGTTTGCTGGGCTCCATTCTTCCTTCATCTCATCCTGATGATCTCCTGCCCTCAAAACCTCTACTGTGTTTGCTTCATGTCTCACTTCAACATGTACCTCATCCTCATTATGTGCAACTCTGTGATCGACCCCTTGATCTACGCCTTTCGTAGCCAGGAAATGAGGAAGACCTTCAAAGAGATAATTTGTTGCTATAGCCTGAGAATGCTCTGTGGGTTATCAAACAAGTATTAAGATAACAAAACCAAACCAGTGAAGAGACTGGAAAGGCAACATCTTCCTGCGTCCTGTAATTCTGGTGAAATGCCTGTGGAACATTTTCTCCATTCAGTTGTCATGATTCCCACAGCAATCAGACACCCTTTTTGAACATGTGATTTTACATTTCTTTCCCTCCACACGCCTCTCTCATGCTGGTGGTTGGAGCTACTCAGTGCATCTATATTATTGGGATAAAGGATATTTTGAATCTCATTTACTCTATTGAAGATTGGAATTTATAAGAGGATTATACAGGGAAAACCTTATTTTTATTTCTGCTAAATGCAATGAATGAGTTCTGCCATGTGAACGAACCCACCAGCCTCTCAATGTGTGTTTCTTTTGGTATTGTCTCTCTAGAGATGAAAAAAAAAATAAATTTATCTCTCTAGATAAAAACAAGCATGGCTTATTTTGATGCCCATAACTAACATGGAAGTTTTTTGTTATTTCCTTCTGAAGATATAAAATCAGAGAAGTAGTTCCAATTATCAAGCTCCACATATTTTGGTCAGCAGATATGATCAATATACATGCACATATCAGCAGTCTTGTATTCCAGTCATGACTGTTACTGTCAATAAAATTTGTATTGTGTAAGATGCCAATGTTTCCACGAGATTTTCCAGGCTGGATACAGCAYTTTGTCATATATGACTATATATGTTCAAATCACTGTGAAGCAAGATGTACCACAGGGRGATTTTAAGGCTGAATGTGAAGACTGAGCTGATTCTAGTTTGTCTGTTTTCTTTATTTTCCAGGGCTAGGGAAGCAAAGGGAACACAGCCTGTAGATATTAGTGTAATATTTTATGGAGATGGAAAGATTGAGTGAGTGGCTGCCTTTCTATACACATTAGAAAAGCCTTTTGGATGTGAAGAGCTTATGTTACTGTAGATTGCATCTTTCAAGTTGGGAGAGACAAAACAAGTTTGATAATCAAAAGGCATGGCAGGCAATGGCAAAAAAAAAAAAAAAAGGATTTCAAAACATCAGGTACATGTAGCTGTAACAGACTTTTGTTCCCCAAATAAACAGTTTTCCTCTTAGTTGAGAGGAATCCTAAGCTGAAATCCTCATGCCTTTTGTGTGAGTAGTTTGCATCTAGTCATGCTTTCATAAACCTGCTGTTCTGCAACAGCTGTGTAAGGTGCAAAACCTGGGCTTACAAAAGAGGGAGGAACTTTGATATTTCTTGATGACCACGAAAGGTGCATATTTTGTGCTGTGATTTAAGTCATGGAAAGATTCCAAGTGGTAAACTACTGACTAGATAGCGGAATACATCTTAATAAAATGAACTCTTCCTTCTGAAATCTGGAAGAATAATGCTTGTTATACTTGGTTTATACTTGCTGTAAAACTCTTGTTTATCAGTAGACAGTTTATGATTTATTCCATGAGTATTAGGTTATACTTTCAAGGTGAAATTCCTGATTGGGTTTTAGGAAATTTATTTGCCATAAGGGTGGTCAAATGTGTGAACAGGTGCTCAATGGTTGTGCAAAATCCATCTTAGAGATATTTAGAACTTAACATGGCCCTGAAAAATCTGCACTAAATTGAAAGCTGACTAACTTTGAAGTTGGCCCTGCTTTGAACCACTAGGAGCAGATTACCTCCACAGGTGCCTTCCAACCCAAATTATTCAGTGATTCTATGACACAGTTTGCATATTATGATAAAATTATATTTTTCCCCTTCTAACTTTATCTCTTGTATAAGAAAAATTGAAAAGTACTCCCCTCCACACATTTAGAGCCTACTTTATGTCTTCATTTGCTTAGGAGGTTTCTGACAGGAGAAGTAAGGTGCACCTTTAGCACCAGAGTTATACATTTTGTCTGCTTAAAATTTACTATTCCTCCAGCTCACATATATCTCCCTCCGACATGAGTGGGAATGTTATTCTCAGTGGAGATCTCTTATTATGCTGACTTATATACTGGTTATCAGTGCACTAGGGGCTAGAGTCTTCCTTCAGCTATATCTGAAAATGGGATTTCAGAGAATGCTGGAGGTCAGTAGTGAGAATCTTGCCTTGTTTCAGCCCATCTATTAATCCTATCCAAAAATAGCCTCTAAATGTTGGCTCTTGCAACTACAAATGTAAATGACAAAAGGAGATAGTTCCACTGCATAGTGAAAGGCACCAGCTGATGKAAATAAATCATTAAATCTTCACTGGGTATTCCAAATAAGACAGTTTTGTACATAACTGTAAATCAACTAAGGGGAAACCAAAACTGTAATAGCTTTAGGTATTTTCTTGAATTGTATATTACTTTTTTTTTGTTTTGTTTGAAGTCTGTTTGATGTATAAACACAGACATATGAAGAAACTATTAAACTGGATTGCTGGAAACTCCCACATTTCTGGTTATTCATTATAACGCTTCTGCTACATTATTCACAGGGAGAATATTGCATTACAGACTTTCACGTCTCATTTTAGCAGGTGCCTTCTTAAGAAACATTCTGAATGAGAGTTACAGACTCATACAGTGTATTTACATTCATACCTATGTTCCCCTGGGTGTCAACACCACATCTTCATTATAAGCTGTACAGATGGGAAGCTGAAACAACTTAAAAGTGAAATGAAAGTATTTTCAAAACAGCCTAGAACATTTCCTGTAAAACAGGTTGTTTACACTCTAGTAATGAATATAAAATACATATCTCTGGGAGACCATGACAAGCTTTAACATGTTTCTTTCTCCAGTTCAGCTGCAGAATTAAAGGAACATTTAGCATACTGTCACTTCTGTCAGAGCCTGGAAAACACTAAGTGTTGTGATCGACTGGGATGAGCCGGCATTGTGTAAGCAGGAAATTTGCTGTCACAGGACAGCCATGGAAAATTAGTTGCTAGACTGTCATTGCACCATGTCCCTGCAGTTAATGACACTACTCTTGCTTATCCAACCAGACATTTGCGGTTTAGCTTTAGTCACTGCAAAAAGAAAGCTCAAATCGCACTATTTCTGCCCCAAAGCACCAAAGCTAATTTTTATTGCCCACTGTTGCTTTGGTAACAGAACATTTCACTGCTTCTAACTCATGTGTCACGATCTAAAAGTTCTTAATAAGCAAGTATTCTGATCTCCCTCCTGTCGCAGGWGGGATCAACTTCTATAAAGTCATCTGCATTTAAAGCAGATTAGTATCAGCGGSAATATTAAAAGAAAAAATATGAATCCTTTCTCCATGCCAAGGCCACGATAAGGTTCTAGGAAGTACTRCTTTCCCAAAAAGCCTTAGTGTCTTCTGTAACATAGAATAGTTATAATTGGATGGAGCAACAAAATTGCTTCTTTGGGGAGGAAGTTGGCCCTGGGCTTCAGGATCCTGCTCCCCAAATGGGCACAAATCTGTCACAAAAYGCTCTAATTAATGAGTACCAGTGCCACTGAGTCTGGGCTGGGAGGGATGATTGTTTTCAAATCTACAATCTACAGGTCTGCACCCTTTGTGGAACCAGTGACCAGCAGTCCAATAACGTAGCGTGGAACTCTTTTGAGAGTGGGTTGCACATTCCTTCCCACCTCTTAGGCTTATCCCCTCAGAAAACCTTCTCAGAATGTCTCTCTGGAGACTGGAGTTGCACTTTTTGTGGATCAAATAAGTGCAAAATACGTGCAGAAAGCACAGGAATTTCCTGCACACACAAACTTTAGGAAGGCAGAAAAGGTTTAAAATCTTTGGGAAAACAACTCTCYCACACAGTCTGCTCTCTGAAATCTTCTAGGACTCTGTTTTACTCCAAAGTCTTGTGGATTCTCCCGCCTATTTTTCAGTAAATGCTTCCTCTCTTGCTCATCAGCTTCTTGTACAGAAGACCAACCCATGATGACTACTGCTGCATTCAGGAATTGCAAAGGATAGTCCCAGTCTTCAGCTGTGCTGATTTTCAAGTACAGCGCCCTTCCTGTTAGGCAGGTGAAGAAGATTTAGGAACATGGATGTGGAAATGGGGATTCTAAAGTGGGGGATAGAAAGTCATGCACCACAGTCTCATGCAGGCTGTGGTGGAGCTGCCTGCATAAGACTCTCTGCTAGTTTATCTCCAGGTGAGATGTTCTCCCTCCTTTTCTAATCTTAGCCTGTGTTACAAMCTGAGCTGTGGGTACCTTGGATCCTCCTGTTCTTCATACAGGACAGAAGAGTCTGAAGTGTATGTGTACAGCTACATACATGTCTACACCGGWTTTTTACTCCCAATTATGAAATACAAGCACAGATGACATCAAAAGATGAAATGTATGTGAGAATGTATAGTTCCTTTTCCTCCAACCTTTCTGCTTTTTGTTATTTGCTTTCCAATCTGCAGTGTGTTTTTCRTGTATTTCCTCTCCCTGTGAACAAATCAGCAACAGTCAAAATCTGAAGTAGAAGAAAAAAACCTCAAGTACTTTTTGCATCTTGAGGTTTTGAAAATTATAGCAGATTAGTGTGACAGAACAGAGTTCCCCTCACACCAGTTAACTAAAGATCTAGTAAATTTGTCAAATTCTTATGGGTTAAGCATTATTCCTGCAACAGTTTCTTTTTGAGCAGCTTGCCTAAAAAAGCCCTAAGAATGCATGACTAGCTGTGCTGAGCAAGGGGTGAAGGGTTTTCATCAAAACAAAGGGCAACTCTTTAGGGACATTATGTAAAGTCTGGACTTGTGTCTAGCGATCCTCTGGAATGTCAGCAGAGCTCCCAGTAAGCTGTGGTTTAGGGACTTCTTGGGCAGGAAGTTTTTTTCAGATTTGTGACCAGTAGCTCTAAATGAATGAGTCTTACACCAATTTACCTTATCACTCTTGGATTTCTTTATTTTAATCTGCAACATCTTGTTTCACAAGTTAGACATGTTGAGTAGAAAAAGGATTTTTTTCCTCTTATAAAACATCTACTTGTAAGTTTTCTTCAATGCCCTACAATCCTTATGTTGCAAAGAAAAGAAGTAATTAGTCCCCATTCATTTCCCTTGTGACGTTCCTTATCCTACTCCCCTATATTCTTCTATAAATTTTATCTTTGCCAGCTAAGAACCCTGGCCCATTTAATCTCTACTGGTATCTTCATACCTTGTTGTTATTATGTCATTTTCCTAGACCTATTATATCGTTTTGGGCTCAGAGGGGACCAGATAAGCAAAAGATAATACAGATCTAGATGGAAACTACATTTCCACAGTGCCAGATGCTGCTGCCTCTTTTGTTGTCTATGCAGTATGTAACAATATACTTTCATTTAGTACAACACACTCCATAATCTGGAGAATTTCAAGAYCTCTAAAATGCTCATAGGAACAAATGCACTCTGTTCTCTAAATAAGCTTTCATTTTTGATGGTAAGGACGTGCAAAACTTGTGTCAAAAACACATTGCTTAGGGATGTTTCTGGTCCAAGTACATGCCTTGGCTGTATCCTATCTCTAGCAGATCTCATTTGCTGGACATAGCTTTCATTTCCCTACCTCTGAYGGGGTGGAAGCCTGGCCACAGAGACTGGAAGGGCCTTGTGTCACAGCCATGCTCTGCCTGGCTGAGGATCAGGGATCTCAAGTTCAGACACACACTTCTTCTGGAAGCTCATAATATCCTTGAGAAGGCTGGTAAGCATGTAATTTGCACAGCTACCTCCAGATGGTGATTTATCACTCCCTTCCTTTCAATTAGGCTGGTTTTACACCCGATTAAAGCACTATGAGAAATGGAATGAYCAGCTTTGTATGCTGGCTCCAGATGATTTGCAAAGGCATCACCTGAATTTTTTTTAGGCTCTGCTGCATAAACGCCTCAATTAACAGTGACAAAACAAAAACCCACAACAAAGAGGATTAATTTTTCTCTTTAGTTTGCCAGTTTTTTAACAGGACACAATTGGTTTTGGCAGGCAATAAGTAAAGTTGCCCATGAAATAGCTTTTCATTGTTATTTTTCAAGGAAATGTTGTGCCTACTTCACCTACCCTGAAAATATGACCATAGTAGTAACTATCATCCTTGTATAATAGCTTTTCTTTGCTCTGAACTTCTTTCTGAAAAGCTTTGCATGGTTTTTGAGTCGGAATGCAAGTCCCTGAAATTCTACATCCCCACAGTTCATATTGCTGGGATAGCCTTCCATAGACCTTACTATTATTTCTGCTTCAGAGGTTCCTTGTGTTTTTTAAAGTCAGGGGAATCTGTCCAGGATATTCTTCCATTCAAAGAATAGTAGGAAAGATTCCTCTGCTGTCACCATCATATTTTCTGAAAAATCCTCTTTGCCYAGGTTTCTTCTCCTGGGAAGCTGAGAAGCCTTAGAGAAGAATGAAAACAATAATTATCTGATTGCTTCTCCTGTGTTTTGCTGCTTTGGAATGTGGTTTGGAAATTGTTTATCCAACACGTCATTGTTTTATTGGTTTCCTGTGAATTGTTTTGAGTTAATGACCAACCACTGTCCAGCTGTGTCAGGACTCTGGAAGCAGTCACGAGTTTTTCATTATCATTCTTTGTAACCTTCTGTCTGTATCCTTTCTCTATTCTTTAGTATAGTTTTAGTATARCATTTCTTTACTATAATATAAGCACAYAAAATAATAAATTAGCCTTCTAAGAACATGGAGTCAGATTCATCAATTCCTCCTTCATCCTGGGAACCCAGAAAATACCACACTGTTTTAACCTTGTTATAAATATATAGCAACATCACGATTAGTAGTGCTGACATTGACCTAAGCTCAAAGATGTTGCTTTGATTTTTTAAGATTTTCTAAGCCTTCTGATGTTCACACTCTTGTAGCAAACTTTCTCACACACTTTCTGTAAATAACTTGTTTTGCATTCTTCTATAGGGGAAGAGAAATTTGATAGACTGTTGGTTTGTCCAGTGTCATTGGAGAGGTGGCACTTTCACCCTCCAATCCACTGTCACTTTTAAAAAAGTATAAATGTTAGAGTCAGAAAATAAACTTCCCTTTTCCTCACCTTAAGAGCAGCAGTGTGTTTGCTCATGTTATTTTGTGTCCTACAGCGACACAGAGATACTTCACCGAAACTAAAAGCAGCTCTTTCACAAAAGCTTTTCCCAGAGAACATAAAGAGCCCTGGCTGTAAAAAGGAGATGGCATTCCTGCTCTCTGCTCAAATAGTGGTAGATAAGTGGTGGAGCTTGGGCAAGCAAGAATTTCAAGTCTGTGTTAAGTTCATACCTGACTCTTAACAAAAGATGAAGATAAATAGCCGTGTCCTACTGTGAGGACTAGGCTGCATTAAAAAGCATCCCAGTACACATAYTTGTGCCAAATTTAGTTTTAGAGGAGTAGAGTCAGTGAGTTGCTGGAAACGTTCCTGAAAGTCTGTGTGCAAGACCCTCACCAGGTGTGACTGAATCCCATTCCACTGAAGTGTCTTGTAAGACATCTTTTTCCCACAGAGACAGATAATAGGAATTCAGGATATGGTAACTCTCAAGCTCCTCCTCCTTCAGAGAGGAAAACAAAAAAATTTTAAGCATTAGTGGAAAATCAGTGTGTCCAGGAAGAAATKTATTTCTTATGTTCCTCAGACCAAGAACCCATCTTGGTGGGTCCCCAAGATACAGTGCTGTGGCTGGGGGTCTCTGCAAAGTCATGTCATCTGGAAACTGCTTAAGTCACTTGGAAAAGGTAAGTTAAGCCTTCAACTTCTCTTGGTCTAAAGTGCTCTGCTTGGTACTTGGTACAGTTTGGAAAGCAGGTGCTTGAGTAGTCCCCCTTTCAAATGGCAAAGAAAAAGAGATGAATCACTTGAATTTCAATTCAAGTTCCAATGAGAGTTCATGTCCCTGCATAAAGCACACTAAAAATGAAGAGATAGGAGGTAAATCCTGAATGAAATCCAAGTTTTTACTCTCACAGTAAAACTGCTAAATATTCAGGTTTTCACACTGACAAGGGACATTGGTGTGGCCATCTCTGAATCTGGAGGTGGATTTTTGAAGGAAAGCCCTGTGAATAAAAAGATGGTATTTGCTGTGTAGTCTGATGGTTTAGTGACACTCTGGAAAGTTGAATGATCCCACTGGTGAAATAAGAGGAGAAACATTTATTTTATTAATTTTGACTGAAGTAATTTTTAAGGTGGTGTCTGTAGTCTGTGGGTTCTTGGTGTTCCTGCTGTCCAAAGCAGAGGTGCTCAGCTTCCAGAAAACTGGAATGTGCAAGAATTTTAGGTATAAGTGACAGGCGAATTTACGCTCYCAGCTCCTCATGCAGCTCCTTSGTTTTTCCTGGTRCTCCAGTCAGGTGCAATTAATAACTGAAGTTAGCCATGGCATTTCAAGAAATACCCTCTTATTTAGAGTGGRGAATATTGAAAATATGTCCAGCTTAATTGGGTGGAAATGGAAAAGAGGAAAGCCACCCTAGAGCTGCCTCCTGTGAGCCAGCCTGGCATGCAGACAAGCAGGGGATCAAAGGCCTCTTGCACAATGTAATGAGTAAATAGATGACAAACACAACATTTTCTCTGGTGGACCTTTAGAGRGGAAGGCAGGCAATAAGAGAAACACTGTGTGTATTTCAGATGACCTTTTGTTGAAAATGTCAGTTAGAAGACTGTACTGAATTTTTAAAGAGGGTAATAAATAACTGGACTGAATAATGAAAGGTTTAATTCTCAGGGAAGAACCAAAGTGAGGATGCAGGGAGGCTGGACACCCAGCACTACACATACTTTAAAACTTAGCTGAATTAATAACAGCCAGTGTAGTGCCAGAATTTTTGGTGCTGGGTAAAAAAACCCCCAATCTAATGACTAGGGCTAACAATAATGAAGGAAAACTGTGGTGTACTAGAAGAATTGGTAAAGAAGGTTGCTGCTACCAGACCTTGTCCTAAGACCACTGCCTGCAGCAGTGCCCCTCATCTATGCTCCAGGCCTGGATGGGGATGTCCATGTGGCCCTAGAAGTCATGCATTTTGGAAGAGATATACTAAGCCTTCTCCATAAATAAATAGGAAGGTRTTTAAACATCTTCAATTTGATTTTTGTTGTGTTTTGTTTTGCAGTTCATTYTTCAATGATATTTTTGATCTTTACTCTTGATTGGGTAAAACAACTTCAGATCAGAGCTAATCAGACTGATATTTAGAATACTTTAGAATCTCSTTTCTGAGAGTCTCAAAGTATTTTTCAAACACTGATGAATGAAATCTCAAACAATGGCTGTGGGATTGCTTGCAGAAGCATAGCATAGTCCCAGAAGTGCAGGCATGGAGGTAAAGATGAGGTATTTTTGAAAGTAGAGTTCCAAAATACTGATTTCATACCTTTGTGKTTAAGTAACACTTCTGTTTTTCCTTCTTGTAGTTTCTCAGTTATGGCTGGTTGTCTGTGAATGATATCTTTGCAACGTGCCTGAAATGTCCTTGCAGTGTGAAAAACTCTGAAGCAGTAGCTGGGATCGCTGCTGTTTGAATAAAAAAAATAAATACATTGCTAAAACATAGGTTAAGRACAGGGAGTAGGACACTGTGACATTCAGAAGGTGAAAGTGTCTGGAGGCTTTTTTTGAACTGAGAGCATTTTGCACACAAGCAATCCCTCTTTCTAATGCATCCTTAGTCCTCTGAAATGCTTGTGCTGAGTAGGATTGTCCTTTGAAACAAACAAATTACGCCCCAGTTTCTTTATTAAGGTACTTTAAACAGYCACAGCTGATAGGATTTCAAGGCTTAAGGGTGTCATATTCATTGCTACTGTTAGCGATTGTCTCAGCTTTTAGGTAAGGTCAGGCTTTATTAGACTGCTKYTCCTTTTTCTAATAAGCCAGGCCACAGGGGAAGGACACCTTAAARGTTGTACTTGAGGGGCTCCTGCACTTTCCTGTGGAGGTTTTAATTTAAATGTATTTTCAACATAATATCTGCTTTCATCTAAAATACGTTTCAGACAGGGAAACTTTGCAAGGCAGAGATAGGATAGCACACATATAGCAAAGAATCTCTATCCTGAAGTGATCAACATAGTTCAACTTGACAAACTACTGCTTCTTAAACTTAATAATTCCTACCAGATASTGTAATTTGAAYGTTTACATCCGTCTTCTTTTGGTTYTGGCCTGCAGTGTGGGGCTGAGTAGTTCCAGAAGGAGGCATGCTCAGACAGTATTTCAAGGACTTTAAGAGGACGATGGTAGTCTTGAAACATTATTTGTAGTGCAAATGCCTTGGCAAAACCACAAACAAGGCAAAGACAGACATTTGTGTCAAATTCTCCCCGCTGTTCCCTGGGAGAATTTGAAAATTCTCTGTAAAAAAGTCGAGTTAGAATATGAAATGCTGCTTCTTACCTTTGAAATGGAAAAATAGATGGAAATTAGACAGAGATTTGTTAATGACATCAACAGTTTTAAGCTAATATTTTGCTACAACCTGAGTTATTTACAAAATCAGTGAAAGTGACTTTTATTCTACAGAAATCATTCTTCTTCTATAAGGCAGGATCCATTTAAAAATCTTTTCTACTTCTTTCCTAAGGCATATTTGACTCCTAATTTGTTGGGGGCATTAGGGCTGTTGCTGCTTAGCTTTCTGTGACCCTCTACCAGTGTTCCTCTGCTTGTGCTGCAGGTGAAGCAGCTGCAATCCCAGTTTCACAGGATGCTCTGAGTTGGAAGGGACCCACAAGGACCGTCGAGTGTAGGTCTGAAGTAAATGGGGTTGAACCCACAGCCTTGGTGTTATTAGCACCATGCTCTAAAGAACTCAACGAATCTCAAGGCAATTTTTTTTTCAGTTTTACTCTTTCACCAATCTACTGATTCAGACTAGTAATATTATGGGTTGACTGAGAACCTGTTCCTTAAGTAACCATGGACTTTGATAGCAGCTCATAATAAGCACTGCTTGTATCTCCTGCAGCATCACATTGCTCTGCACTGCAGAAACAGAATAAATTTTAAATGGATTCATGCTGTGGGAAAGAGACAATCAGTGATGAATAAAAATAAGCAAAGTTTTTTTAAATACCTATTTTTCTAAGGCTACTGTCTTTGATTATTCACCTTTTGCATAAGTACTTSATCTAAAATCCCCTTAGTCTATCTGCAATTAGACGGTTTGAAGGCTTTTTTTTCAGTTTGCAGGTTTTCCTTTGAAAAGATCTGTAGCTGACTGGCACCCACTGTTCATTAGCTTTATGGTGGCATTCTTGATTTAGTCTCTAGTTCAAGCAAATTCAAGCAGAAAAAAGAAAGAGAACAGGCTGTTTTTCACAACTGCAAACTGTATTTCTGAAATCTGCAGGACTGCATATTTGATGACTTGGGGGTAGGGAAACCACACCAGAGATCCTGCTACCCAATATCTCAGCAGAACAAAGGAAAATATGGCACATGGAMTGACTTGAGGGTCTTAGGTGATTTAGCCACCTATAATTTGGTGTTGTCTTTGGGTGTAACAGCTGTGTGCTGACAGCGCCAGCAATATTGTGCTTCCCACAGCCTGGGCACTGCCTAGACCTTCTTTACAGATCTCTGCCCAATGCAAGAGGCAGATGGACCCTGAGTAAATTGCTTAGCTGGATCATTGTGTTCATGTTCTGTACTTGACAAATTCAAGTGCCTGAAGATATGACATGACTCATCACACAATTTGTATTTGCAAAAGGTCATTAATCTCTGTCCCGTCTCCATACAGTGTGCATACTTCATATTGGAGCTAGAATAAAGCAAGAAAACACCTGTAAAAGCCTATGTAGGCTCTATCAACAAAGCAATTTTTTTCCACAGACATTTGGATATGTAACTTTTCATGTCTGGTGCCATTATTGCATTAAAAAAAAAATTGAGAGGCTGTGAAAATAGTAGTGGGAAGAGTCTGCTGCAGCTGCATTGTTAATAATGAGGAATTAATTCACCAATCACCTTGGTGCAGAAATCACAGGATGAGATTTTTACGGTCTTTATTATGAAAGTCAAGCTGGTGGATTGTTTTAATCCATTCTGGTCTTAAAATTTTGAAATAAGTTTAATGAAAATTTAGTTGATATTCAGGTCTCTTTCCCAACAAAGAAKGGGAACAGTGATAATTCTGTTCTTCTTAAGGGGTAAATAAATATGGTGCAAAGGAAATCTTCCTACATTTATACAGGTGAAGGTTCATGATGAAAGCTTTCATGAGTTCAGGTTAAGACCAGAGCATGATATTTAACACTAAGATTGAGTCAGAAATCACATTTGTACAAGTGACCAGCTTGAACTGTGAAGCATCATTGTATAAAATTCTGCTTGAACTAAGAAACACTGATGGAATAAATTAATTTATTAAAACCCCCCACCAAAACAGAAAGAAGAATTAAGTTCAAGAAATAATATATGCTAAAATTAATTTATCCAGATCTAGCAGTGACAGGACCCATTTTAATAATAATTTAATTTCCTGTAATTGCTTAACCTTATTTGAATCAACCATGATTGGCCTTATTTAATCTTATTTTGCATTGATTGTTGTCACTGCCCCTTTAATCATCCATAGCTTTGGCTATTTGTATATTTTGTTTCTAAAACTTTTAATATAGGTAGCAAGGAATTACAAAAGTTGGAGGAGGTAAAATGCAAGGGAATACTAAAAATTGCCTTAAATTCACATCTACTAATGTTCCTGTTTAAATTCCCACAAGTGAAGGGAGGAGCTGTGATTTCAAACAACTGTTCAACCGTGAGGATGATCATCAGTTTAAATAAAATTGTAAAACATATATGAAAGAATATTTCCTGAATGAGGCGCAAAAATTCCTTTGGGAAAAATTTAGAAATAAGCATTTGACTACRGGTTATAGAGCAGTTCTGGAGTTTGCAAGTGTATGTTTAAAATTTAACTTGGTTTGAGTACAAATTCCTGTTTAAATCTTACATATGTGATGTCTGGATATCATTTTAGTAGCCCCATAATCTAGTGGCTTAAAAATTATTTTCAAACAGACGTCTTTATTGCTACTGCTTGCACATTGCAAATTTCTGTTTATTTAGATCTTCTTCTTCTTCACTGTATCCACTTAAAATTTGTTCGAGGTCCACACAAAATGCGTTTGGGATCTCCCAATCCAGACAGTTTTGCCAGATTCTCTCTCTGCAGGCCAGGGATTGCAGGCCAGGGATTGCAGGCCATTATGAGTTACCAGCTCCTTGACTTTTTATGGCTTTGGCATAGGGAGGAGCAGTGAAGGGTGGTGAGATACAAAGATTTGAGTGAGATACAATTTAATTAAGAAGTTGATTGGAAAATGTGTAAATAAGCATCATGAGTCCTTATGCAGCAGGCAGGGTATTTATAAGGAGGACACACATTTCATATGTTCTCTGATGGTACATTTATTTTTCTTCTACACAAGAGGAAAGACAGGGAGAACTTTAAAGGACATGATTAATTGCCAGTTATATGAATGATATTATGCTGATCTTAATTTTCCATACACAATTATATAATCTACGATAAACTATAATTAAGTGACAAAATAAAAGGTAGTCATTACTGTGGCTCTGGAGATATTCTTCCCTTGAAGGATTGTTTCTTTAAAATTCTTACTATAGTCTTGAAGTATTCTGATTAAAGTTTTTTAAATCTTAATGGACTCAAAAGAAAATGAATGAATAAAAAAAATCCATTATGCCTCAGCCTTTTTTCCTCAAAGTAAACGTGAGTGAAAATGCAGTAAACACGGGGTAGGAATTTCCCAAAGACTGTCTCAGCAGTAGAATGCCATTAGACATAAAATATCTCTAAATACCCATTCTTAATAGAACTCCAGGAGATCTGGAGTACAATGGACTTTTTAAATGAATGGAGAGGTGGAGAGAACAGACTATTTGGATCTTGCTGAGGAATGCTTCACAATGCACATCATTCTACTTAGTTCAACAATTTGCGGGCCAGTTGTATATGAGGCAGGATTTTTCTCCGTCTTTGTGACTTAGACTGAAAGTTGCAGCCTGGCTATAGGGGGTATAAAAGAACTTGTTCAACTGCAAGAAGAAAAAGGAAAAAAAAACAGAGTGAATTTTAATTCATTGGTTCAGTCATCTCATAGTCATGCATTTCCCTCAATCTGGCAAGAAGGGAAATGGAAAGCGCTGCCTCTCTTAGTGTGAGACRCTGTGGGAAGTAATTTTGCCCACTTACAACCAAGCAACAGCTCAAGAACGCTTTATCCTCTTGCTCCTCTTTATCCATTCAGTGCCAAGTGTCTAATTTGCCTTGGCCTAGAAACAGGACTTGCACTACACTAGAATTTTTTCATCTCTGGTACTTAAGATGATCCTATTTTTGTAATCCAGATTTGCTTTTGAAGCTCTTAGAGTCAGTTGCAGTTGTTTCAAAAACAGTGTAGGCAGAATAGATTTGATAAAAAGGGAAAAACTCCCAACAAGTGCCTGCTGCTATTTCCTGACTTGCTCTGAAGAATTTTCCTCCCAGATTGCAACATTTGTCTGCAGCTGGATCATGGTGTACTTCTCACCGGAGCAGSATGATAGAATTACAGAATGGTACAGATTGGAAGAGATCTTCAAGACCACCTTCTTCCAACCTCCTCCCTGCCACGGGCAGGGATGCCTCTCACCAGCCCAGGTGGCTCAAAACCGTATACAACCTGGCCTTGGACACTTCCAGGGATGGGGCAGTGTCCTGGTTTAGAGCAAATTTGGGAGAGAATCCCAAAGGGSCTCYGGTAGTAAAGCAAATTCAAACGGCCCCTCCCCCAACTGGTTCGGGAGAAAAATACCTCCTTGGAGAAAGGTGGAAAAAAACCCTGTTTATTAAACAGTAAAACCTAAACAATATTAAACAATAAAACCCCTTGCTGCTCCAAAAGAGATGACAAACTGAGAAAACCCTGTCCCCGCGTTGCGGCTCGGCTTGCTCAGTCTCTTATCAGTCTCTCTGGTGCTGGAATTGTTGCAGGCCAGGCCCGGCCCGGTGGGCCAGAGATGCGAGCTGTCGGTGCTCCCCTGGGTGTTCAGTCCAGAGCAGGTTTCAAGAGGTCCAAAGAAAAGGGACAAAACCTCAAAAGTCCAGGGAACTTCCTTGCCTYGGCTAGCTAAAACTAACTAAAGACAAAAAACCAAAAAGAGCCCYGTCCCTCTGTCTGTCCGCAGACAAACAGTCCAGGAGCAGGAATGTGGAGGAGTCAGGAGCAGTGTCTGGAGGGAAGGGAARARGAAAAAAAAACTGTGCACTTCTTCTCTCCCCCCTTCACTCTCTGCAGTAAGTCTTAAAGGTGCAAAACTTATTCASCATAAACAGARCAAGACGAYTGGGGATAAAAGCATCATATAGTCAACCCAGGACAGGCAGCCACAGCTTCYCTGGGCAACCTGTTCCAGTGCCTCATTGTCCTTATAGCAAAGAATTTCTTCCTAATATCCAATCTAAACCCACCATCTTTCAGTTTAAAGCCTGTCCTGTCATTATATACCCTTTGYCCTGTCATTATATACTCTTGTAAAAAGTCCCTTTCCATATTTTTTGATAAACACATTTTTAACTAGAAGCTCTATTTATCTCATAACAGCCACAGAAACATCTAAACAATAGCTGCCAAAAGAGAAAGACACTGTGGATCTCTTCTTCTTATAGACTTGAACTCCAGATTTTCCATTAGCAATTGGATTCTGCATAACCAATTGAATTTACAATAAAGATGTCAGACACAGAGGGTTGCATTTCCATGTTCAGGTATTTTCTTCTGTAATTATCAGGAGCAAAACTTTTCCATCCAATGACTATCTTATACCTTGAAAGGTATATATRTGAACCTTCTGAAGATACAGGAGATTCTCTGTGTGTGTCTAAGACATCTCTTCTGTAGGAGCACAAGTGGTGCAAGTCCTGTTTCTCTGCAAATGCTTTTAAAAGGATGCTTCTCTGAAGGAGTATCATCTTATGTTGTCTAATTCTCAGAAAAATCAATGATTTCAAGCCAGTTAAGATTTGATTTTTAAATTATGCTGAGACTTTTTGGCTCTAAAGGACTGGATTTAAAATATTTGTATTCATTCGAGCTTACCATTTTGCTATCTCCTTTTACATTAGTTGAAGTATGGCATCACTTGATATTTCACTGATTTGTTGCTACAAAGCAGGGATCTGGGAGACTTTTCTGGAGAGTTGGATCATGCAATAAAGATCAATATTTCTTTAAAGACTGGAAACAGGATGAAAACTTGAAACTTATTGTTTCTTTGGTATAGTTCTGCTCTGGTGAACAGCTAATACCTGTTAAATAACTCTGAAGAACATGTGACAGCGATAATTTCCTAAAAATGGCAACTTTGAAAAGGAATGTGGCTGCAGTGGAACGTGCTTAGGCTTTAGACAGCTGTAAGAATATCTGCTAAGCTAGATTAGAGCTGTGGACTTCTACTAATGCATCCCAACCCAATTTGCAAAAACACACTTTGTTCCAAGATTGGTCATGTAGATTGCCTGAACTGTATTAACATCAATTCTCTTAATTGTCGCAGGAAAATGATTGTACCATTTATTTCTGCTCTGTTCTGTAGGAGCATTTGACTGCCTTGCTCCAGGAACCGCAGCATTTCCTTTTGACAAGTGGGGCAGTAGAGGTCTTTGATTGTTCCTAATGTCCCCGTTGAATGCAAGATACAGTACTGTGASGGAAGCCAGGAATGTACATTCTGCTTCTCCACTTTCACTTAATGAGCTTTTGTGCTAGTTCACCTCAGCTAAGTGGTGGCTCTGTAAAGCAGAAGTGAGCAAGCAAATTCCATATAAACAGTAAAACATTTTTGTTCTTACCTGCCTATTTCATTCATGAGAAAGCATCCATTTGTAACAATACATTTTTTTTTATAAAGGAAGAGTAAGCACAACATAGAAACATCCAAAAGCTTTAACCTCTTCTTTTCTGAAAAGGGGGTGAAGCAATCTTATTTCTAGCACTCTCTGGGTCTGTTTTAACATAATTTACTGCTGTATTTAGTAGTATTGTATAGTAGTAGAGTATCTGCTAAAAATATATATGAAAAATCCATAAATGACTTAGAATTTGAAGTTCCATCTTTAAAAGCAATGAGGAAGACAATTCGAATGGAAAGTTAATGGCCTATTTTCCCACATTTTCTCTTCCTGTAAGGTAGCTTAGGTATTTGTGACACTAAGGATCCTGGTGCTACTCTTATTTTCTCCTTTAACGTTAACTTATAGTTTTTACAAAGCTTGTTTGTTTGTTTTGCTTAAGTGATCATACTTTCTACAGCTGAAGCAAATATAATTTCTTCACACTGAAGTACGGGTTGTRATTGGAACAATTTTCTTTACAGTAGCTTGTATGGTTCTATATTTTGGATTGGTGACCAAAACAGCGTTGATAGCAAACTGATATTTTAGTAATTGCTGCTCAGTGCTTACACAGCAGCAAGGCCCCTTTTGAGCTCCTTAGGCTGTGACGAGGCTGAGAGTGCAAAAGAAGCTGTGAGGGGACACAGGTGGAACAGCTGACCCCACCTGGCCAAAGGGACATTGCATACCATATGGTGTCATGCTCAGTGATAAAAATATTCAAGGAAAGAAGAACAAAGGAGCAACATTCACAGAGATGCTGTTTGTCTTCAAAAGCCACTGATGTGATGGGATCCTGCTTTCCTGGGGATGGGAAGGCTGAACACCTGCCTGCCCACGGAAAGTGGCAATTTAATTCGTTGTTTTTCTTTGCTTGTTGTCCAATATTCACTTTATCAGTTAAATTCTCTGTATCTTAACCCACAAGTTGTCATACTTTTACCCTTCCATTCTCTGCCCCATACCAGTGCAGGGGAGTGAGTGAGTTGTGTGGGGCTGAGCTGCCACCTGTGATTCACCCACAACAGCTACCTACTTAGAACAGAACAGCTCTGAACTCATGTATATCCAGCAGAGATGAAAGAGTGTTTCATAGAAGCGAAAGCCTTGCCCTTCTTCTTAGAAACCTGTGGTGCATGAGCTGCAGATGTCACTATGGTCCTCTGAAGATTTTATTCCAAGCAAAACTCTGTGGAAGGATAATTTCCCTAAAGCAAATTATGATGCTGCAGGTCTAAATATTGTAGGGTAATGAGAGCGGTTCTCTGCAAAACTCTGCCAAGTTCTCTAGCTCTTTTTTGTCACTCTGAGACAAAAGAAGAGTTTCTGTTCCTCTCAAGGCCTTGGTTGTGCAGCTGGAGGTGAGGGATTATACAGGTGCAGAAATAAGTAGATAAAAAGCTGAATACAGCTTCACTGAAACATGACTAAAATTGTGACGGAGGCATTTCATAGATCGTAAGTGACCCGTGATGTTTTGAAGACATGACACTAGAGTTCATTCCGACTTCACATTCTTGCAAAAGCTGAAAGAAAAGGAGGAAATTTCCTTCAAGCAGTTTCGATCTGCTTGAGCAGTTCAAGTGAACTGAAAGCTCTGTGATGAAAGGTGAAGTTATGAAAGATGACTCAAGAAGTTTAGGGACAGGTAGAGAAATTAATGGGTTGAGCAGGATGACAGAAGTCATGGAAGGATAGTGGGGCCACCACAAATGAACCAGACCCCTTTTCTGTTTTCTCTCCTTTTCATTGCCCTSTTATGATGAGGTCAGTGAAGATTATATACTTACAGCTTCAGAATATGCATATTTTAAAAATGAAGCTATCTCTTTATTAAGAAATCCATGTCTTACATAGCATCTGGTATCATCCCAGCACATGCAGACAGACTGACATATTTTTCCACTTCTCTTTCACAATACACGCTGTCCTTGCCAAGTTCTTTATAGCATCTCTTTAAAGTGGATCTTGTTGCTGAAGTGTTTTTGTGAAACTTATTGACAGCTGAAAGGAATTAGAGGAATTTAAAGCTTACTAGCTCATCAATAAAAAATAGTTTTACTCTTTCCTGGATACTTTACTGCTACAGCATGGTAGCCCTTTAGTTGTTTTTTTCTGTACTATTTGAGTATGCAATTCTCTGAATCATTCTCATCTGTACCGCTGCTGACTGCAGAGCAATGGCTCTTGTTTTCAGGTTCCTTTTGTGGTTCATAGTTTCACCTATATGGAGCAAATTCAAATTTTTTTCTAGGTTTTCTTGGTCTTGTTTGGGTCGTTGAGACAAGTAGTTCCATTAATTTATCCACAGCTGCTATTAGGCTACTGGCAGCATGGCCCTCATTCTCTTGCCAGTCTGAACTGTGCTTATCTTCCACTTGTAAATACCAGAGTTTTAAATTTTTTCCTGAAAAAAGATAAAAAGATCCTTCCTTCCTTTCCTTCCTTCCTTTCCTTCCTTCCTTTCCTTCCTTCCTTCCTT
>JACDOX010000277.1:724546-736053 GCA_014549065.1 Cardinalis cardinalis | reverse complement strand
TTCCCATCACCTGCACCCCATTCCCAGCTCCTCCACCCCAATCCCATCTCCTCCACCCCATTCCCATCACCTGCACCCCATTCCCAGCTCCTCCAGCCCCGCCGGTGGCTCCGGCCCCGCCCGCCCAGCTCGGGCCGAGCAGGATTGAGACAGTGCCACCTACTGCCACCAGCTCAGCTCTCCCTGCAGCTGAAGGGACACACTGACATAAAACTGACATAAAACTGAAATTAAACTGAGATAAAACTGAAACCAGGAGGCCCAGGGCAGGAACAGATGGGGCCGGGGGAGCCCCAGCAGGACAGGAGCCAGCTCAGCACAGGGGACAGCATTCTGTGAGGAACTCAAATAAAACTGAGAGAAGAGTGCAGCAAAAGTGATTTTTGTGGTCGGGAGACTGAAAAATAGAAATCAGTGGAATGCTGGTTTGTGGCAGGAGGAACCTGGATTTCCCAAATCCAGCTGATTTGAGGGTTCTTTCCTTGCCCAGGTAAAGCACAAAAGCCAGGTGGGAGCAGGACAGGGGGCTCAGAAAGAAAAAGGATGGAGAGAGACTTTGGACAAGGGGAGAAGGGACAGGGCACAGGGAATGGCTCCCACTGCCAGAGGGCAGGGATGGATGGGATATTGGGCAGGAATTGTTCCCTGGGAGGGTGGGATGGAGTTCCCAGGGAGCTGTGGCTGCCCCTGGATCCCTGGAGGTGCCCRAGGCCAGGCTGGAGCCCCTGGGACAGTGGGAGGTGTCCCTGCCATGGCAGGGGTGGCACTGGGTGGGATTTCAGGTTCCTTCATCCCAAACCATTCCAGGATTCTGTGAAACTCAGGAAGCAGAAGCCAAAGCAGTACCAGGTCCCAGGGCTGCCCAGTCACTCATCTTCAGCAAACTGAGCCTCCCACAGAGCTGGAGAGAGAGAAATGAGCTGTGCCTGAGCCAGGGTGACCCATGTGGGATCCACACCCAGGCACTGATGCATCTCCAAAAGCCTGAACATGGAACATGGAATGGGATGGGTGGGCTGGGACCTTAAATCCCAGTGCCACCCCTGCCATGGGCAGGGACACCTCCCACCGTCCCAGGGTGCTCCAGCCTGGCTTTAACCTTTGAGATGAATTCATGCAGTCAAGGCCAAGTTCCCAAAGGTTTCATCTGTAATTTTTAGGATGCCACAACAAAACCTGCAGATCCCAGAGCCAGGTTCTGTGCAAGCAGCCCCTGACAGACATTTCACAGCTCCTGGGCCTGGTTGTGCTTGAAGGGCAGACAGAGCTCTGCATCATCTCCCCTGTCTGGGCCCTCACTTCACCTCCCCTGCTCCCACTCAGGGACAGAGCAGAGGAGCAGCTCAGTCACAGCCTGTTASGCAGCAGAGCCCTGATGAGCCATGTCCCCAAAAATGGCTCTGCTGGCCCCAGATGAACCTGTCCAGCTCAGAGGAGATGGCAGGCCAGGTATGAACAGCTCTGCTCCATTCCTGCTCCAGCTGCTCCCTGTCCTGCCCCACAGGATCCAGGGTGGGCTGGAGAATTCTCTGTTCCCTGTCCTGCCCCACAGGATCCAGGGAGGGCTGGAGAATTCTCTGCTTCATTCCTGCTCCAGCTGCTCCCTGTCCTGCCCCACAGGATCCAGGGAGGGCCAGAGGATTCTCTGTTCCCTGTCCTGCCCCACAGGATCCAGGAAGTGCTGGAGAATTCTCTGCTTCATTCTTGCTGCAGCTGCTCCCTGTCCTGCTCCACAGGATCCAGGGAGGGCCAGAGGATTCTTTTCTGCCCCATTCCTGCTACAGCTGCTCCCAGTTCTGCTCCATGGAACCCAGGACTCTGGGAGGATTCTCTGCTCCCATTCCTGCTCCATGGAACCTAGGGAGAACCAGAGGATTCTCTGCTCCCTGTCCTGCCCCAGAGGATCCAGGGAGAGCTGGAGAATTCTCTGCTCCCATTCCTGCTCCACAGGATCCAGGGAGGGCCAGAGGATTCTCTGCTCCCATTCCTGCTCCACAGGATCCAGGGAGGGCCAGAGGATTCTCTGCTCCCATTCCTGCTCCAGCTGCTCCCTGTCCTGCTGCAGAGGATCCAGGGAGGGCTGGAGGATTCTCTGCTCCCTGTCCTGCTCCTCTGAACCCAGGCAGGGCTGGAGAATTCTCTGCTCCCTGTCCTGCTCCTCTGAACCCAGGCAGGGCTGGAGGATTCTCTGCTGCCAGCCCCAAAAATGAGCTGCAAGAGCCCAGCAAAGGCTCTGAGCAAAGGGTCACAATTCCTGCCTGATTCCTGACAGAATTCCCAGGAAAACAGGATTAGCTGCCCTCTGTCAGATTCCACACCAGCAGCACATCCAACACCCTTCACTTCCCTTCACATCCACTCCTTTCACTCTTCCTCCAAGAGAGACAAAGCAGGGTTAAGGTTGGCAGAGCTTTGAGGAGCCTGACTGGGAACTGGCTTTAATTCTGGCTATTGATTTGTGCATTAATGTGCCATTATCCCCACAATCTATGGCAGCTGAAACCCAGACTATGTTCAAATTTATTACTGCCTCTCTTTTTTTTTCCTCTTGTTAAATCACTTTTATTGTTTCTTCCATCTCCAGAGATGTGTCATGAACAACCTTCAATCAGACATTAAGGCTTCCAGTCAGGAAAAATGTTAAGTGTGCAAAAAGCACATTTTTAAATACATCATACCCATATACATCTTCATAATCTTAAATGGTTCTGTTCTTCAGGGTCCTTTGCCATTAATTCCAGTTTGGCTTTGAGATGCTCAGGAATTGGGAAGATCAAGGAGCTGCAGCTGGAAGGAAACCAAGGGATGTTTYCACGGGAATTGCTTCTTCCTAAAGTGGCACTTTTGGAAGTGACACTGTCATTGTTGGTCAACTGCGACACACAAGAAAAAAAAATTTAATATATATAAATAATATATTAAAATATGAAAATAATATAAAATATAAAGAATTAAAATCCAAAAAGGAAATTTCAAATGCTCCAAGTGAAGTATCTTCATCAGGAGGGATTTACACCCCTTTGGGATATTCCCCCTTCTATAGATCCAGATTATCTGTAATATTTTCCAAGTCACCTTTGACATTGAAAATAGCACTTGGAAACTTGCAAAAAATCCAAACATCATTAAATTAACCCAATTTATTCCAGTTTCATCCACCTGCAACTCACCCAGCCTTGAGCACAGGGAGACAACATTGCTCAGGGCTTTGAGGAGTTTTTCCCACTTTTCCAGCCTCCTGTAGGATTTGGGTTGGTTCTTTTTAATTAAACTTCCTTTACACCAAATTTAGTGAATTTCTGTAAAAGACTGAGTTTTGGAAGCAGCCACAGAGGGGGATTGGAACTCTCAGGGAAGATTTTGCTTCTCCAGTTTGTGTTGAAAAGCAAACACTTCAAATAAACCTCAGGATTTCACACATGAATTTCAATCTATCATCAGTTATTTCACTGAGTTATAAATCCAAATTGTTAATACCAAACCACAGAGGCGGCTCATCACTGCAGCCTTTGCTGCTAAATCTTACTGCCCTTGTCCTTTTTTTGCCTGGAAAAACCAGGATTCTGCCTTGATTTCCTTACCTGGACTTGAAGATAATGAGATGTCAGATCCTCAGCAACAACCAAAGAATTCAGTGTTACAACTCACTTTTGAAGTTTTTTTACCAATCATACAAAACAAAATCATATTGACATTACTTTTATCTAACCACCATAAGCACACATCCCTTTGGCTAAAACAATGCTTATTTCAAATACAATAATTACTTGTAAGCTTTAAAGCTTACATTACATTTATTATTATATTTCTTATATACATTTATTATTATACAATACATTTATTATTAGAACTCCATTATTAAGCTTAGAACTCYSTGATATCTCTCTAGATATATTTTTCTGTAGCTTAGGGAGTTATTCTAGCCAAGCATTAACACACAGACCATTGTTTTATTCATCCTTACTTTCTACTTCTCAGAAAGTCTTGTAAGTACCACTTAGCTCYAATCACAGTTCTGCTGTTTCTAGAGCCTGCCTTTTACAGCTTCCCCAAAACCCTCTCATTTTWAAGATTCCCACTGCAGCCTTTGCTGCTAAATCTTACTRCCCTTACCCTTTTTGGCCTGGAAAAACCAGGATTCTGCCTTGATTTCCTTACCTAGGCTTTTAGGAACAGCCCTAAAATTGTCCATTTATTCAGAGACATGAACCCACAGAGGGCACAGGATGGGAAGAGAMAACACCTGCTAAACCCTGCCTGCAGTTCCTGCACCTTGATGGGGATTTGAGCACAGCCAAGTCACCTCTGATAAAAAAAAATAAAAATCTGTCCAAACCCCTCAAATATTGGTGTAGACAAAAGATTTCTCCCTTTATACACCCAAGAGTTCTTTATCATCACTTGTTTTTATCTCTTTTTTATTCTGCACTACAAAATAATCAGGTTCATGAGAGGCCAAGCAAATGATAGACTGTGAACATTTATAAAAAAGGAATCTTACAAAACCCAGGGAATCTGGCAGGGGCACAAATTCCATGACCCTGGAAGATCGACCCTATACCTGCCCATATGCATTGAGTTTTCTGGGCTTAAAACCTTAAAAACATTGAGTTTTTTGGGTTTAAAAATCTTAAAAACCATTGTGCTCTCTGGGCTTAAAAACCCTAAAAACCATTGAGTTTTCTGGGCTTAAAAACCATTGAGTTCTCTGGGTTTAAAAATCTTAAAAACCATTGTGTTTTATAGGCTTAAAAATTCTTAGAAATAATGAAATTTTCTGAATTTAAAAATCTTATAAATAATTTAGTTTTCTGGGCTTAAAAAAATCTTATGAATAATTGTTTTCTGACCTTAAAAAAATCTTTTAAAATCCTTCTACATTTGAACAGTCTCCTCARAGCTGTTGAAATTTGAATTTACCTCAGCACAGGAAGTGTTTCGGGTTTAGGAGTGCCTCCTTTGGTTTYCCTGGAGCAGCAATCCAAGGGTTACAGGGAATGTAGCACCTGGCTGGTGAGGCTGCATCTCTGCACAGGCCACAGGAATTGTGCCAAATAAAAAAAAAGAAAAGCTGCACAAACTCCTGATGCATTGCAGATAAAATGTAGATCAGGAGAGCTCGGGCTGGCACGAGCTGGAGCAGAGTCCTGGCTCCAGGGTGGGAACACACATGTCCTTCCTTCTCCTTTCCTTAGCCCAGGTAAAGCCTTTTGAAAAAAAAGAAGATACTAAAATTTGCTGTAAAAATTAAATTATTGCATAATTTTTTTTTTTATACAAGATAACTGCCATAAATGCAGTTATCTTGTAGTAATTCACAAATCTCAGGGGGTTTGGCTGTACCACCCAGCTTTGCTTTCACATTAATGTAAATAATCCATATTTAGAAGCGATAGAATCATTTAATTAGGCAGTAATCCTGTGTCATTACATTAATTGTTCATTTTGCCATTGAGACAGCAGCTAGTTGTGCAGCATAATTTAAATGTGCACTGGAATTCCATGGTTTTTCCTCAGGAAAAGGCAGGAAATCCTTGCACACACAAGGGAAGGCCCAGCCAGGGCCCCGCTCAGGCACAGCCTGGCCCTGCTGTCCCTCCACCCAGAGGGAGAATTTACAGATGTTAATCGGGATAAGGTGACAGAAATGGGTGGGTGTCCTAAGTTAGAAACAGGAGTGTGTATTGAAGGTGACAGAAATGGGTGGGTGTCCTAAGTTAGAAACAGGAGTGTGTATTCAAGGTGACAGAAATGGGTGGGTGTCCTAAGTTAGAAACAGGAGTGTGTATTCAATTCCCATCTGTCAGAGGTGGGGCATTATCTTCTGTTCATTGGGCGTTTTTTTCTTTTATCTCTTCCACAACCAATCCTCCCTCCAGAAGAATATCTTCTATTAATGAGCCATAAAGTGTCACTGCGTGACTGATAAAATTCCATCATCCCTTGTAAAAACTCCACCCAGAGGGAGGAGCCAAGCATTCCTACCTGGATACAGTCTGAAGTTTGGAATACCACAACCAACCTTTTCCCACTAAATTCCAAAAAAAACAGCTGTCTTCTCCACTGGAGTCCCAAAAGAAGACCAAGCCCATTTACACCACCACCAAATCTTMAAAAAAACCCCAAACTACACCCTTCTAAAAGATCACTGCTTCAACAAAACCACATCTATCACTCCAAAAAAACTACAACCGCCATTTAATCAAACTGCTACCAACACCCTGACCCACAGGGTGTCAGATCATATTCTGACTCTATCAATAGTTTGTTTTCTTTTTTATACTATTTTTTCTATCTATTTCTACGTATTTTTCCTATATATTTCTATATATAYATTTAATATATTTCTATACTTTTMTATCTATTTCTATATTCTATSTATTTCTATTTTATACTATTTTAATAGTATACTTTTAAGTATAAAAATATTTACTTTAATAAAAAAGTAAAAGCATTTAGTTTTTAATAATATACTTTTTTATACTATTACATTTGTATTTTTAATTCCCCTAATAAAGAACTGTTATTCCTATCCCCCAATCTTTACCTRAGAACCCCTAAATTTCAAAATTATAACAATTCAGAGAGAAAGAATTTACATTTTCCATTCCAAAAAAAGCTCCCACCTTCCTTAACATCCATCTGACTTTTCAAACCAAGACACTTCTGCTCCCCCAAATCCATCCCAGCCATTCATTCACAGTTCCCTGCTTTGGGCTCATTCCTGCCCTTGCTTCCTTCACACGAGGGCCTTGGAAATTCCATACCCAGGGCTCGTTTGCATCATTTCCACCCAAATTTTGGAACTTCCAAAGGACCCAAATATTCCAAATCCTCTGGAAGGACACTGATGTCCATCAGTGAATTCACRCCTGGGGCATGGAGGGGAAGATTTTAAAGCTGCTGAAATGTTTCACTTGAATATTTTACCCTTTTTGCTCTTTTTTTGTTAACTCTTCTGCTTTACATATGATTTTTCCTACTTTTCCTGATCAGAATTCATCCTACAAGACTTCGAGCTCAAGAAATGAATTTTTCCCTGGAAAAGATCAATGTTTGTTACTGGTTTTTTCAATGAATTCAGTGAAATTCTCAATCCAGAGGTCAAGTCTGCATTTCACACCAGCACTGCTGTGCTGAAACAAAACTGAGCATCTGAAAAGAGAAGGATTTCTCATTTACAGCCAAAAATATTTTCTCAGAGGAAAAGAAAAAAAATAAATCAAACTTTCCTACCTTCTTACTTGTTTTTTTGCCTCATGATTTTTTAATTTGTTCAAATTCTGAGCTGTTTTGCATGCAGAGGATTTAGTGACTGATATTACTTAAAATAAAACACTAGAAAATAAAATTACTATGAAAATAATAATAAAAATAAAGAAAATAAAGCACTATGAAAGTAATATTATTAATGAAATAATAGCAATTAATGAAATAATAGCAAAAATGAAATTTTTCCTCCTGCTTTTACACTCTTAGGAGTTCAGTGGCAGCGTGGGCTCATGGAAGCTCAGGATCCAGCTCCTCCCATGGACTCTTTGTTCCATGGATTTGATTCTCTTTGTATCATGTTCTCACTCGAGTTCACTTTGAAAACACAAAATCTGCAACRTCAACCCTCCTGCCTTTTTTTTCCCCAGCAGTTCTTTGTGCCAGATCTCCCCATCTGCTGTCAAAAGAAAACTTTAAATGTTATTTATGTGAATTCCTTGATGCCACCAACTCCCACCGCAGGTTTCTTGCAGCAGACAGAGCTCAGATTTAAGGTGAAAAAACCCCAGAGCTCAGCAGAATGAGCTTTCCTTGAATCACTTTGGCCAGGCTGAAATCACTTTGCTGCACCAGCAATCAATAAATCCCCATCCCCAGCTCTGGCATCCACAGGGTGAGAAAATGTTGGGATCAGCAGAGGGATGGAGCAGAAGTGTGGAGTCACTGCTGCTGCAGTGCATTCATTACACAGAATCTCAGCTCACACAGCTCCAAAAAAATCCTTTTTACACAAAAATTCTCCTTACCCAGGGAGAAAAATTGACCTCTCAGCTGCAGGATCTGACAGAAATCCCACACAGGGATAATTCAGCTGCCAAGCCTTGGGATGCTGCTGAGGAGCAGCACTGGGTGGCCCTGGAGGATAAATTCTCACAACAATAAAGAAATAATAAAGGAATTTTCACTCCTAAACTGCTGGAAAAGCCCCCTGATCCACAGGAATAGTTGTTCTGCCAGGAAAAAGCCAGGTTTAACAGGTCAGGGAGTTACAGGTGGGACGGGTGGGACAGTAGAACTTCCTGGGGATGATTTTACAGATAAATTAGGTAGATAGAACTAAATATGGGACTAACTTAATATAGGACCCACTAAATATAGAATGCACTAAAGACAGGACTRACTAAATATAGGACTCATTAAATACAGGCCTAGCTAAATATAGGACTAAATCTCACAGCCCCAAGAACCCTTTGGCTCTGAAGTGCCCTGATGTCAAATTGAAAACAAGAGTTCACCCCCCAAAATGTAGAACTGCACAGCCACCACAATCCCAGTGAAACACAAAAACTTCTCTGGTTTAAAGCTTGTAAATTTAGGTTGAAGTTGCTCAGGATCCCAAAGGAAGTTTCCAGCAGAGCTTAATTCTGCTGCTGCCCCTTTGAAGGATTTGAAGGACTCCAACCATTTGCTCTGTGGCCCAAAAAACCCCCAATTTCTGATAATGTCTGGACAAAGAGCAGGAGCCCAGCCCYCAGTGATTGATTTCAGCTCTGTGCACAGGCAGAGGCACTGCTGTGCAGGGATTTGGCAGAGCTCCCTGGGGATGGGACACAGATCTGCTGRAAAATGGATATTTGGGAGCAGCCAGGGTGGGGTGGCAGGGGTTACATCAATTTCTGGAAGTTTTTCCACTCCCCGATGTCTCCATCTCTCCAGGGGTGTTATCCATCCTCTGGAGCTGCCTCTCACCCCCTTTGGGGTACAAGGACACGGCCAAGGATCATTTAATCGGGGGAGGTGCTGGCCCAGGGCTGCGGTACCCCTTTGTCACGGTGTTCACAGGGGTCCCAGGATGAGAGAAGAGACGAGGATCTAACTCCATGTTTCAGAAGGCTTGATTTATTATTTTATGATATATATTATATTAAAACTATACTAAAAGAATGGAAAAAAGGATTTCATTAGAAGGCTGGCTAAGAATAGAAAAAGAATGATAACAAAAGCTTGTGTCTCAGACAGAGAGTCTGAGCCAGCTGACTGTGATTGGCCATTAATTAGAAACAACCACATGASRCCARTCMCAGATGCACCTGTTGCATTCCACAGCAGCAGATAACCATTGTTTGCATTTTGTTCCTGAGGCCTCTCAGCTTCTCAGGAGGAAAAATCCTAAGGGAAGGATTTGTCAGAAAATACCATGGCTACACCTCAGGACACCCCCACACCCCAAACCCTGCACAAACCCCAGCCCTGCTGTCCTAGGGGGACATTATGATGCTTGTACCCCCATTCATTGTTCTGTTTATGCTGGATATCATGTTTTGTTCCTTCAAGACTGGCTCTGAAGAGCGAATGTTTTGGTTTGGTTTTGCTCTCAGCCGCTCCCCCACGGCTGGTGGGACACAGAGACAGGGCAGTACATGGTGCTGCTTTTGCTTTTTGGTTTGCTTTTTGCTTTGCTCTTGCTTCTGCTTTGCTCCTGCTTTGCTCTTGCTTTTGCTCCTGTTCATTAGTTAGTTTAGCTAAGCAGTAGGGATTTTTTCCCTGGACTGTTTKTCTTTCCCTTTCTTGGAATCACTCGAGCCTGCTCTGGACTGGGCCCCTTTGTGGCCTAGCGGGGCCTGCTCTGGGCCTCAGCCTTTTCCCAGCGCTGGAGGAACTGATAACAGAGTGACCACCCCCAAGAGAGACTTTCTGAATTTGTCATCTTTTTCAGAGTGGTGACAGAGTGGTGTCATCTGGTATTGTTCATTTTGTGTGCTGGGGGGTGCTGTGCCTGTTAAATAAATGGGTTCTTTCCACTTCTCTCCAAGGAATCCTCCCCGATCCCGTTGGARGGAGRGGCTGTGTGGGTTTGCWTTCTGGAGGGGCCCCTTTGGAGGTTTTCTCCCAAATTTGCCCTAAACCAGGACACCTGTACAGTGGGAACATAGGGAAAGGCTGGGAACAGCCCTGGAGTATTTCCAGAGCCACAGCAGCACTTCCAACACATCTGAGTCTGGTTTTATTCTCCTGGCTGCTCAAATGAACCTCCTGAAAACATCCCAGCCTCTACCTGAACTGAGGGGTCACCTGGGACAGGGAAAAGGGACAAAAGGGACCAGGGCTTGACACCTCTGTATCTCATCCAAGATTTGCTGGCCAGGGGAGGAATTCAGGCCAGACAAAAGAGCTGCAGCTTGTTCCTGGCATTTCCATCAGTGGAATTAATCAGGATTAAATTCCTGCTCTCCTTACAGGGATAGAGCCAAGAGGACAAGTGGGAAGGACTTTAAACTGACAGAGACAAGGGAGAGATGGGATATTGGGAAGAATTCCTTGCTGGGAGGTTGAGGAGGGGCTGGGATGGAATTCCCAGAGGAGCTGTGGCTGCCCCTGCACCCCTGGGAGTGTCCAAGGCCAGGCTGGGATAATCTGGGACAGTGGGAGGTGTTCCTGCYCAGGAGATGGGGCTGGAGGGGATTTAAGGTCCTTTCCAACCAAACCATTCTGGGATTTTATGGCACTGATTCGAGTGGATCCACYCCATTTCTGCTGGCCCAGGAACAGGTTCCCACTGAAAGCCAGCCCAGTGTCCCTGAGGAGATGCTCCTTGCTTTGCACCAGCTGAGGATTTTCCCCAAAGAGCCACGAGGGATGGAAGCAGCTGGCAAATTCATGGGCCTATAAAGAGTGCTGGAAATCAGAGTTTAAAATATTCCTGATCAATAACAGCGAGTTTGCTTTGACTCAGAGTCTTCCTTATCAGTGTTTAAACACAAAGAGAGAATAAACCCCAGAGTTTTGTGTCAGTAAAAACTCCTTTCAGCACTGGCAGAAAGAACAGTTTTTCTAAGAGTTTTTTAACAGTTTTTTCTAATAGTTTTTTTCCTCCTTCTCCACTCTTGAGAAAAATCCCTGCTTTGGTCACTTCCCCAAACCACACAACTTCTCCAATCCTGCTTTATTGTCTCTCTCAGGATTTCTGCCCACTCAGAGCCCTGCAGCAGGGCACAGACACAGCTGAGAATCTGATTTTGGAATTACACATCCCAGCTGATTTCATCAGCCTCCCTCCCCAGCACCAATCTGTCCTCCCAAAAGTATTACAGAACCAAATCCAGTTGAGAAAGTCCTTCCAGCTCCTTCAGGGAAAACTTCTGTGAGTCCCAGTGTGGGCTGGGCAAAACCCAGCTCTGAGGAGAGTAACAGCAGGAATTCTCTGCTTTTCCTTCCTGTGCCCAGTGAGAGCCCCCTGTGCCTGCCAGGCTGCTCCTCTGCTGCTGCTGCTGTCTGGCCACACACCTGCCATGGGT
>JACDOX010000277.1:698023-713744 GCA_014549065.1 Cardinalis cardinalis | reverse complement strand
CTGGGGTGGGCTGTGCCCGTTCCCTGTCCTGGCTTCAGTGGCAGCAGCTTTTCCCAGGAGGGATCAAGGACTGTGATCTCCCCGAGTTATTCCTGAGGAAATCCCATCCCCTGAGAGCACTCAGGACAGGGAGTGCTCCCTATTTAACACAGAAAAGAGCTGCAGGCACACAAATCACCTTTGAAAAATGTCCTAATAATGGCTTAGCCATGCAGTGACCTCAGTTTGCTGTGGAGGACAGGAGATAACCACATCCCTTATCAGCAGCCAGATACAGGGCACTGCTTGAGATAAACATCACAACAYGACATTTCCTGCCTGCCTCAATCTAATTAATTAATTCCTTACTTAGGAGCCGGCCCTGTCTGCAGCCTCATCCTTGGAGTGCTGACTGGAGACTTTCTGTAACTCCACATATCATTAACCTCAGAGTATAAAGCCCTTTCCTGGGGGAAGAAGCATTTGTTTGCTGAGAAGCAGCAGAAACAGGCAGAAAAATCAATTTTACACTGCAAGATTTAGAACTGAATTAAAGAAATCCTTCCTGAAGGCCATGGCAAATAAAGACATCAGCTGGGAGGCAGCTGAGGGAAGTCACTGAGCAGAAATATTCTGCTTGAGGGCTTGGTTTTGTTATCTGAGTGCTCAAGTRCTACCACAGGTGCCAAACATGACACAAACTGTCCTGAGGGGAAAAAATTCCCATCAAGGCTGCAGTTCCACCCACTGTTCAGAGCAGTGTCTGTTTTATGGATTATATGGATTTTATTGGCTAATGAAAGCTGTCAAATCCCAAGTGAGAAAAATAYTATCAGAGTTTAGATTTTGGACAGYTTGTGGCCCAAGCCAAGTTAACAATTGTACCCCAAGCTCTTCAAACATCTAAAATGCCCACCCCTGACTTCAGGTGAGTTCCTTACACACCCATGAAGCTGCCCAAACATGGGTATTATTAATTTCCATTTTTTAGGCTCATTTKAGCCTCAAGAGCAGCCTCCACACATGGATATTTTGTGTATAACGACTCAAATAAACTGAGGAAAAAACACCTCATCCATCCTGCACATCAGTGTGATCAGGAAAACAAACTGATGGATGAGCCACAAATAAAAACCTTCATTTATCAGCCTGTCTCAAACCTGAATTTCTTAATTTTTTTTCTCCTCAGCTACAAATCTTTGCTGAAAAGAAGCTTTTGATCATCTGCCTCAGAGCAGAAAGGCGCAGCTGGCAGTGCCAGCAGCCAAACTGCTGCGGAGGGGCAGCACTTCAGCCCCTGCTGGTGAGCTCCCTGCTGGCACAGGGAGAGGGGAAGGGCTGGGAGGTGAAATCCCCCTGGCAAAGAGCCCCATCCAGCAGCTGGGATCTCCCGGGGGTTCTAGCTCTGATCCAGAGAGTTAAAAGTCTGTAAATGTCTTGATTTGACAAGAAGGGTGTCTGCTAAGGAAGGCAGGAGCCTCCCCTGAAATGGAAAATGCAAACCCCCTCCCTCGGAATTATTATAAATTTGAAATTAAGGGGCTCTCAGGCAAAGATATGGGAGCAGGAATAAAAGTTCTGTAGTAGGGAAGAAAATAAAAATAAAATAAACAATGCAGTAAATCAAAACAAACTGCTGCCAGAGTCGGACCATGCCCTGGCCCCTGTGTGTCAGGGGGGTGTCCCAGCCCCATCCCATGGGGGCTCAGCCCTCCTGCAGTGCCAGCTGTGGCTCTGCTGCAGCAGGGATCCTGCACAAGGGGGGAGTTTTCCTCTGCAGCTCCAGGGCTGCTGCAGATGGGCCTGGGCTCCCTCTGCCAATGCAGGGCAGCAGAAAGCTGCTCCTCTGGCAACGCAGGGGGCAAAGGCTGCTGGGCTGGGCCAGGCTCAGATTGGATCCAGGTAGGAATGCTTGGCTCCTCCCCTGGGCGGAGCRTCTCCCCATGGGATGCTGGAATTGGATCAGCCCTGCAGGGACACTCACTGGCCATGGACAGAAGACAATTAATAATTAATAATTAATGGCCCATGGACAGCAGATAATTAATAATTAATGGCCAATGAACAGCAGAGATCTCCTGGAGGGAGGATTGGCTGTGGGAGAGATAAAGAAAAACAGCCCAATGAACAGAGGAGAACTGCCCCAGCTCTGACAGGTGGGAACAGAACACACACCTCCAGCTATACCTTTCAACCTAGGACAGTAAAGGTTGAAGCTCTTGGAGTCCAAAACAAAAAACACATTTTACCCCTCCAAAAGAGGACTCAGAATATGAAAAARCTCCAGAAGATCATCAAAATTTAAGAATTAGAATAATCCTGGGTGTCACCATCATATTTTCTGAAAAATCCTCTTTGCCCAGGATTTCTCTCCTGGGAAGCTGAGAAGCCTCAGAGAAAACAGAAAACATTATTATCTCCTTTGCTTCTCCTGTGTTTTGCTGCTTTGGAATGTGGTTGGAGATTGTTTACCTAACACGTGAATTGTTTTGACTTAATGACCAATCACAGTCCAGCTGTGTTGGACTCTGGAGAGTCATGGGTTTTTCATTATTATCTTTTAGACTTCTGTCTGTATCCTTTCTGTATTCTTTAGTATAGTTTAGTACAGCATTCTTTAATGTAATGTAATATAATAAAATAATAAATTAGCCTTCTAAGAACATGGAGTCAGATTTATTCCTTCCTCCTCCAATGAAGGACCCCAAAAATACCACACCTGGGCAGACAGGTTTCCTGCGTGTGCCAAGCATCTGTTTAGGGATCATTTATTCTTGGATAAGAGCTCATTTTGGGCAGGCCCAGCTTTAGATCACACTGTGAGCCCTCTCCTTATCTCCACTGCTGCTTTTTCATCTCTCTCAGGATATTGAGCCGGGAACTGCCAATTGCTCCCACAAGTCACTGTGGGAGGATTCAGAACAGGTGAAAAGAAAGCATTTGTGTAAATCAAAGCAATTTTATTCAACCTCCAGGTGAGCAGAGGGGSTGAGAGCAATCTTCACACAGGGCTCAGCTCTGTGGCTGCTCTGTCAGGGCAGTAGCAAGGCCAAGCTTTGGGTAAGTTTGGATTCAGGCTCAAACTCAGTGACTTTACACTTGCTCAGCCCTTGTTTAATTAATTACCTGCCACTCACTGAAGCTTGAGTTAAAGCCAAGCCCCTTCTCTGCTCTGTGCACACATGAAAATCAACAGCTCTCTGCCAAAAACTTGTTAAAAATCTGCCAAAAAAGGGTTTTTTTCCTTCACCTTTCATCCAGGAAAGAAGTTGCTTTTGTTTTCTCAGCCTCCCTTGGAGTCACTCCCCCCAGTCTGGGAAAGTCTTTGATTGATTATTGCATCTCTCTTCCACCCTCTTTTAATTTATTAATGTTTGATTTCTGTCTTGGTAAAGAGAGAAAAAGCCAAGTTAAAGCAGGCAGCAAGAGTGTCCCCAGTGACCTGTGAAGAAAACCTTAATTAACCCTTGGGAACCCCTCCCATCTCTCAGAACAGCTCCAGCCCTCAAGCCCAGGCTGCAAGCTGAGGGGCWGGGCTGCAATCAGAATTAATGTGGCTGTTCCTGGAGATCCCACCATCCCTTGTGCTGGAGGATTTTAGGGGGAACGTGGGGAGGAGCAGGAGTCTTGGGGCAGCAGTGTAAGCCAGAGAAATCTCTGGGTCCTGCTGGAAATGGTGAATTTTGGGTGTTGAAAAGGCAGCGTTGGGCAGGGTGAGCTGTTCCTGGAGGTGATGGGTCCATGAACCCCTGGAGGTGATGGGTCCACGAACCCCTGGAGGTGATGGGTCCATGAACCCCTGGAGCTGATGGGTCCATGAACCCCTTCTCCTCTGTTCTCCTGCCCCAGAATCCAGGGGTGACCCTCAGCCACCCTTGGGCCCTGCTGCAGCAGGGGCTGCCCCCGTCCCCAAGGCTCCCCCTGCGTGACAGCCCACGAGGTTCTGCAGTCACCAAACTGGAGATCAGGGTTAACTTTTTATCCAGACTCCAAAATTTACATTATAAAAATTATCCCCTCAAAACACCCCAGGCCCTCAGGGATGCTGCCCTGCACCCAAAATTGCACAGCACTGACCAAAATCCAGCTGATTTAAGGYGCTGTAGCTGCTCCCAGGCCATGAACAGTGGAAATCACCTTGGAGAAGCCCAGCCACATTTAGTGGTGGTGCAGCATCCCAAAAACCCCAGGGCTCCCAGGATCACTGAAATAAATGAGCTCCCACCCCTTCAGGGGGATTAAACACCCTGGAGCAAGGAGGGGCAGGGATAAATGCAGGTGGGAAGGTTGGATGGGTCAGAATTACCTGTCCTGGCACTGGGTTAGAGCCAAAAATGGTGAGGTTTGGTGGGAGATGGGATTGCAGTGAAGAGATTTTGCAAAATAAACCCCAAGGAATATCAAGCTCTTTATATGGACACCTTTGAATTGCTGTAAAACACCAACATCCTTCAGATATCCTGGAGTCAAAAGTTACATTTTAATGCCAGAGCASCTTTCTTTTCCCAAGGTCAGGAGTCCATGGATGCTCTGAGCCTCCTTTGTTCTCTTCCCCATCTCTAATCACCATTTTTTYTAAGCCTTCACGGCTCCCTCAGAACACTTTGGGTGTTAAGCCAGCCCAGACAAGAGAGGAGATAAAGAAAAAGCCACACTAAAGTGACATTCACACAAATAAACAAACAAACAGGGGAGGCTGCAACTGCCTGTCTGCTTTATTCCTTTTAGATTGGTTCAGAAATCCAAATRAACTCAATCTGGGCACGGCAATTGGGCTCAGCCTCCTTTCATTCCAGCTGAAGGGTGTCACATCTCCCTTTGTTGTGCTGCTTCCTCCTGGATTCAAGCTTGGAATTGATAAACAAATCCACTCAGAGCTGCAGGCTTGGCAGATCAATTTGATAGCAGAATGAAGGGTYTTGGCTCTCTGCATAGAGAGCAGGGCAGACAGAGCAGGGGAAAATGGGGTTTTTTGGCCGATTTGCATTTCCACAGCTCTGAAATGAAATGTTTGCAGAGGTGCATTTTCCTGGTGGGGAATAGAGCTGCATGGAGCTCATGCATTCTGGGATATCTGAGGCTTCTCCATAGGATTAGGAAGGACCTGAGTGTTTAAAGACACTGAAATTCTGCTGAAAGTCACCTGGAATAACAAATTAAGTGCAAGGAACACCCRAGGCTTTCTGGCAAACCCCGTGTTATGATCATGAGGGGGCTGATCTGGTTCTACATTGACCCAAAGCACATTAAATCCCACTTGGGACAGAATTTGGGGTTTTTATCCAAGCAGCCAAAGTGCTCTGCACACACAGCCCCCACCTCTCCCCTCTCCCCTGCTTTTCATCCCTGCTCACTCGTCCTTGATCACCCCCAGAAAAAGGTTCTGAGTCTCACCCCCCTCACCAGGGATGATTTTCCTCCGGCCCCAAATGTCCAGGGATAAATTCACCTCACAGAAATCCCTGGGCTCTCATTCCAGCTGGGTTTGAGAGGGTGAAGCCAGGCTCCTCAGGTTATCCTAATTCCTCATCTTCCTCCATCTGTGACTGCAGATTTGTCCCTGCTGAAGTGGCAGTGAGGCAGTGAGGGGTATTAATAGAAACAAATGATGTTACAAGCTTCAAAAAGGGCCATAAATCAACCCCTTGGAGCTGAATGTTCCCAGCAGTCGGGGGCAGCTCCAGCTGAAAATGAACCTTTTTCCTCAATGGGTTTGCTCACAGAGGGTGAAATAACAATTCCAGAGCAGAGGCTCTCCAGAGAGAGCTTCAGTGAGGTTTTCTGGCCCTTAAATTACAGTCAGCTCTCGGCAAACCACTCTTTGGTGGCTCCTGTCCTTCCTGGGCTCAGGTTGGCCAAGCTCTGGCCAAATTTGTCACCTGCCAATCCATGGTGACACCCATCTCTGTGCCAGCGCCAGMCCATGAGGGGTTTCTCCCCCTCCAGTGCTAAAAGAAAAGTAWTTTCCTTCTTTTTTATGGTATAACTCCCAAGTTCCCAGCAGGAAAAGGGAGTTTGCAGTCCCTGACCATGATCTGGTTCAGGAAGGGCAACCGGCAGTGAAGTGAGAGCCCAGGGGAGCCTGTGGGCCACCCCAGACAGCCCAGAGATGATCCTGCAGTAAACACCCGCTGGAATTTGTGTCTCCTGAGCAGGAACAGGGGTCTGAGCCCCAGTGCTCTCACTTACAGCTCAATCTTKAAATGCCCTGTGTGTACCCAAACCCTTCATGTCTAATTTGGCTCCTGAGCTGAGCCCTCAGACAGGGCAGGAGCTGGGGAGGAAGGGCTGGATGGCTTGGGTTGGAAATGCAGGATGTGCCCAGGGCTGTGTGTGTTCTGTTCCCACCTGTCAGAGCTGGGGCAGTTCYCCTCTGTTCATTGGGCCGTTTTTCTTTATCTCTCCCACAGCCAATGCTCCCTCCAGGAGATCTCTGCTGTCCATGGGCCATTAATTATTAATTATCTGCTGTCCATGGCCAGTGAGTGTCCCTGCATGGTGCAGTTGAGATGGAGACAATCCAGAGCAACACACTCCATTTTCAGAAGGCTTCAAACTGCTTTTATTACAGCATGGATGCTTTTTCTATATTCTTACAAAACTCATAAGTTTGCACTTCACTCATTGGTCACAAGAGACAAACAAAGGGCTCACTGGAACAGGCAGTTGCAGGTTTCTCTTATTTCTCCTTCTTTCTCTCTTGGTTTCTATGTCAACGACCTTGGTAGAAAATTCTTTCAGGGTAAACATGGGTCCTCTCATCAAAATATTCTCTGGCTCACAGAAGTCACAGTAAAACATCTTCATAACTGCCTGGCTGATCCAATTCCAGCATCCCATGGGGAGACGCTCCGCCCAGGGGAGGAGCCAAGCATTCCTACCTGGATCCAATCTGAGCCTGGCCCAGCCCAGCAGCCTTTGCCCCCTGCATTGCCAGAGGAGCAGCTTTCTGCTGCCCTGCATTGGCAGAGAGAGCCCAGGCCCATCTGCAGCAGCCCTGGAGCTGCAGAGGAAAACTCCCCCCTTGTGCAGGATCCCTGCTGCAGCAGAGCCACAGCTGGCACTGCAGGAGGGCTGAGCCCCCATGGGATGGGGCTGGGACACCCCCTGRCACACAGGGGGCAGGGCATGCTCTGACCCTGGCACTGGTTTGTTTTCTTTCTTTTGTACTGCTGCATTTGTATTTTCAATTTTCCTAGTAAAGAGCTGTTATTCCTGCTCCCATATCTTTGCCTGAGAGCCCCTTAATTTCAATATTATAATAATTCCGAGGGAGGGSGTTTGCATTTTCCATTTCAGGGGAGGCTCCTGCCTTCCTCAGCAGACACCTGGCTGTTCAAACCAGGACTGGAACATCCTGGCAGCTCGTGGAGTTCTTCCCTTCAGCTCCACTTCCCGAGGACAGCAAACACACCCCTGCTCCCATCAGGGCCCTGCTGCTGCCCCGTTGATCACCAGAGGGGTGGGCAGGACCAGAGAGCTGCTCCTGCTGCCCCTGCTGCTGTCACAGGACACCAGGGGACAAGTGGCTGGCTGGGAGCTTTTCCCAACTATTCGAGCCCTGTCCTGGCTGTCAATTAGAGCTCTAATTCCATCTGAAGGGGACGTGGCTAACGAAGCTGAGCCTGAGCAGCAGAGSACTCGAGCAAATTAAGAAATTGGAGTTCAGGCTGACAGGGAGAGGAGGATGGCTCAGAATCCCAATTGCCACAGCCTGGCTGCAGCTCCCAGCTGTTCAGATCTGCTCACAGAGGGGTTCAGAGCTTCTGCTCCCAAAAGTGTCGCTCAGGTAAGAGGGAATGTTGGCAAATGGAGCACCTGGTGCACCTGGAGGGGCTCTGCCTCCCCAAAGTCAGGCTATAAACAGAGGATGTCCAGGATCAGGGGCTGCCAGGGCCTTTCAGGATAGGTGTGGAGGGATCCCAGTTATTTATGTGGAATTCCTGATGCTTTTAATGGCTTTGAACTGACAGGAGGTTTGGGTGGGTTATGGGGAAGAAATTCTTCCCTGTGAGCGTGGAGAGGCCCTGGCACAGGCATGAAAACCCTTGGCAGGGGGKTGGAATGAGCTGGGCTTTAGGGTCCTTTCCCACCTAAACCACCCCAGAATTCCATTAAAATAATAACAAATCTGTAAACTAAAATGAGAATCCTGTTGTTTCTTGGGTTTCTCATTCCTCCATCGCATCTGATTTGATTCCAGGTTTGACTTTGCTTCAGAAGAGCCCAAACTCCAGTGGCACTAACGGGCTTGGAAGCTTTGTGACCAGAAAACAGCCCAGAATCACAGAATTAGGGATTATCCTGAGCTGGAAGGGACCCAAAAGAACCCTGAACCYCAATGCAGCAATGGGGGACAGTGGGGAAACTGGGTTTCCTGATRGCCCAGCTGCAGCTCCACTGGGAGCTCCTGGTTTTGTGACAGCTCCTGGTTCTCCAGCAGCTCCTGGTTTTCTGGCTTTATTTACCCAAACCCCCCAAATCCATCAGAATGAGCTGTGTTTCACCCTTTGGGCTGTCCCTGGGACAGGGCTGGGGTGAGCAGTGCCTGGGACTGAGCCCCAGCCCTTCCCACCAGATTTTCCAGGCAATTCCTTTCTCTGGGGCTCAGGGCTGCCCTGCCCCAGCCCTGCCCCTCCTCAGGAGCTCAGGGATAATTCTGCACACAAAGGAAGCTCAAGGAGCACAAAGCCTGCCTCAAACACTCCCCAGTGTCTTTATTTTAGAGCAGCTGGAATCCATTGCCTGTGGAAAACAGGCAGCCAAGAAGCTCCTTCCTATTATTGCCATTATTTCTATTACTTCCATTATTTCCATCATTTCTGTTATTTCTATTATTCCTCTTCTATTTCAGAGGCCTGAAGCACAAAGCTGGAGATGAAGAAGTTTCCTCCATTCTCTAATTTTATGGGAAAAGGCCCCAGACAGATGCAGGTTCCARAGCTCAGCTCCTGTTTTTCATTGCAGGGTGAACTCACAGCAGCCTCTGCACTTTCCTCCACCTGAGCCCAAATTAGCTGGGATATTTTGCAAACACATTTATTTTTCCATGCTTTACATGTTCCCCATGCTGAGGATAGAAACCTAAATTAATATTTATGAAAAAGCTCTTATTGATGTCGGAAGTACCTGGACCAAGCACAGAATTTCTTGACAAAAGAGGTTTTATTCTGTATTACCCTTTGCAAATATGTGGCATAAATAATATAAAGTGTATTAAAGTGTTTGCAGCCCCTCAGATAAATTCAGTTTCCTGTGCGCAGGAGCCTGGATAATGAAAAGGAATATTAAAATACAAGCAGCAATTCTGGTGATTAACATTTAGTACCAAATAAAAATTGAGATCACTGAAGGATGTGGAATCTAATGGGCAAAGCTGACAGTTAATTTAACCTGCAGGAGAACTGCAAATATGCTTTTACCTCCAATTTATATAATTTTTTTTTACATTTTTAACAGGCATGAGTCCAAGCAGTAAAAATTTAAACCAGAAAAGCACTGTCAATGCCTTTTTTAAAATTGGTTTTATGATAATAAAATGAAAACACATTTTGAACAGAAAATCTGGAATGTTTCACCTGGAATGATTTACACTTATTAATTTATTTTGATCTTTGTGGGCTTTCACMGAGGTTGCTGGGAGTAAGAATAACTGGGAAATATGGAGATGATACCTGAGAGAAAAACATCCCATAAAAACCCCTGTGGATTTTTAAAAACATGTTTAAAGCAGGAAACAGGAGATTTAAGGCAAAGTAGAGCATTTTAAAGGATGAAAGCAGGGCCAGGGAATGGGTCTGGCTGCGGTGCCACATCCACAGGGCTGGGAGCAGCAGGAAAATCTTCCCCAAGGAAATTTCCCCTGGAAGGGAGGGGAGCCAGGGCCTGATCAGTATTCTTAGTCATAGCTGGGTTATTTAATTACGTGCGGATGAGCTCGGCTTTAACCAGATTTTTTTCCAGCCCAGGCTATTAAAAAGCTTTTCCTGTAACTATCCCTGAGCCCCAGGGCAGGGACCCTGCACTCCCAGCCCCAGCTGCACCAAGCCCATCCCCACGGGAAGCTCTGGCAGCTCCAGTGCAGGGCAGGGGGCGCTCCCTGGGCCCMGGGACTGCGGGGATCCATCCCCCCACCCGGGGGTGTGCCTGGAACTCCGTCAGGAGCCACTCTGGATAATTGAAATCCTGCCTTAAAAGCATCCGGGGTGCGGAGCGGGAGCTGGAGCCTAATGCAGGGCCAGGGGTTAATGCGGGGCTGCAGGAGAGCGTTTCCTCTTCACGGAGGGACGGGGCAGCAATGCATTGATTTGTTTGTTTATTTGCTGGCGTTTGGCCCCTTCAAAGGGGGGGAAAGCTCTTCCACAACCAACAGCAGAATAAAAGGGAAAATCCCTCTCTCTGCACGGCTCTGCTCTCCCCGGGCTCCTCATGGTGTCCTGGTGGCACCCCCGAGGCAGGGGACAGTGGCACAGCCCTGAGCTGGGGGGTCTCTGGGGTAACACACCGCAAAAATCCCCAGAAATCGGGCACAGGAGGGGCTGAGCTGCTCCGGACAGCCAGGGCTGAGCCAAGCCCTGTGCTCTCTGCAGAGAGAGCTCCCGGCAGGGAGGAGGCAGGAGGCGGAGGGAGGGAGGGATCCTGATCCACCAGGAGCAGAGACCTTCAACAACGGGAATCTCCTGCTGGGCAGGACCTGTGGGACCTGGGGTGGGATGGGTGAGCTCTGCCGCAGCCAGCAGCAGCTCCGGGGTCCTGATCCACCAGGAGCAGAGACCTTCAACAACGGGAATCTCCTGCTGGGCAGGACCTGGGAGCCGAGGGCAGCTGGGTGGGACGGGATGGATGAAGCACTCCTGGGGACTGCCCCCAGCCCTGGCAGGGACAGCTGAGCAGCAGCAGCTCCCAAAAAGCTTTCATCTCCTGCCTTTTAAAATGCTCTACTTTGACTTAAATGTTGTGTTTCCTCTTTAAAAAAATGTTTTAAAAAAATCCACAGGGGTTCTTGTGGGCTGTTTTCTTCTCAGGCATCATCTCTGTATTTCCCAGTTATTCTCACTCCCAGCAACCTCTCTGAAAGCCCACAAAGATCAAAATAATAAGTGTAAAACATTCCAGCTGAAACATTCTGCATTTCCTGTTCAAAATGTGTTTTCTTTTTTATTATTAAAAAATATATTTAAAATAAGGCATTGAAGTTGCTCCTAAATKACTTTTCTGCTTTAAATTCTCACTTCATGCTCCAGCCTGCACCTGCTCCCTCCAGGCAATAAAGAAACCTGCAGATTTCTGCTTTCGGGGATCTGACCCTGAGCACGGGGGGATTCCGGGTGTCAGCCCCTCCCTGGGCCGCTCTGCGCCTGCATCCACCGGGAGCTTTACCCGCTGTGCCCGCCGGCTCCCRGCCCTGCGCCCCGGGCGGGGAACTGCGCCGAGGGCTGCGCACAAAGCGCTGCAGTCAATCAGGAAGATCCTGGAATTGGCCTTTCCCCAGCCCCGGGCTGTGCGGAGCCCAGAGGGAGCCCGGAGGCGCTGGGCTGTCCCTCCTGCACCGCTGCTGTGACAACGGAGCAGCCTCGGTCCCCTCGGGGACACAGAGCCTGYTCCAGAGCCTGYYCCAGCCCGGGAGCACCGGGAAGGGGACCCAGGAGCAGCTCTCAGAGCCCTTCTGTCCATTTCTATTGTTTATATTCCTCTAATCTGTAAATCCTCACACATGAGGAGCACCATTTATTGCTGGCCATGTACAAATCCCCGGCAGGACGGGGCTGCTGTGGGACCCCTCTCGAGCTGTTGTATTTTCCAGCATCAGCCTCATTCCATGGTTGTGACAATGGGAAGATGCCAGCAGCTCACATCCCCRGCAGCAGAAAAAGAACTCAATGTTACAACTCACTTTATGAGTTTTTTGACCAATCACACAAAGCAAAAGCACACTGACAGTAGTTCCATCCAACCACTATAAGCACAGGTACCTTTGGTTAAACACTGCTTGCTTATTTCAAATACAATACCTGCTTGTGAGCCTTCAAACACAATGCACTGAGCTCCATTATTAAGCTCCCTAACATCTGGCTAGATAAACTTTGCTGTAGCTTAGGGAGTTATTCTAGGCAAGTGTTAATACACAGACCGTTGTTCTATTTGTCCTTATTTTTCTACTTCTTATACAATTTTTCTGCTGACCAATCTCATGGCTGCTGCTTAGCTCCAATCACAGTTCTGCTGCATCTGAGGCTGCCTTTTGCAGCTTTCCCAAACCCCTCTGATTTTAAGGATTCCCACAGCTCCTGCACAGCTGCTGTGACAATGGCAGCAGCCTCGCTCCCCTCCCAGGGGACACAGAGCCAGTTCCAGCCCGGGAGCACCGGGAAGGGGACCCAGGAGCCAGGGCTGGAGGAGCAGCTCCCAGAGCCCCTCTGGTCACCAATTCCTCAGGGAAGGATGAGCCCCCAGCAGCACAGCCAGGAGGAATTTTGTCTGATGAAAAACCACCATAAGTTTTGGAGAAAGGAAAAAACTCCTCAGCACCGGGGGGAAAAGAGGCTGCAGCTGGTCCAAGATGGACAATGGAGCCAGCCAGGAGTGCTCTGCTAGCTTGGATTCCATCTGGTCCCTGTTTTATCCTCGCCTCAAACTGGGCATTGTTCTGCCCCTGGGCACTGCCAGCTCTGCCCAAGGCCTGGGGTGTCCCTGCAGGAACCGAGGGTGACCCAAGAATCCCTGATTTAGGGCAGGGAAAAGCTGCTCGGGAAMGAGGAGCTGTGAGCAACCTCCACATCCTGCCCTGCTCCTCCTGGGACCCTTCTCACCTGGATCGTGAGCCCAAAATGTGGGGCTGGTGGGGAGATGCTCTCCCAGGGGTGTCCCAGAGGTCTGGGACATCAGCAGCATCCTGGGAGGAGCAGAGCCACCAAAACCTGGAGGAAAAGCAGAGCCACCAGTTCCTGTAGGATGAGCAGAGCCATCAGATCCTGTAGGATGAGCAAAGCCACCAGATCCTATAGGATAAGCAGTGTCACGAGATCCTGTAGGATGGCACAGAGCCACCAGATCCTATGGATGGGCAGTGTCACCAGCTCCTGTAGGATGAGCAGTGTCACCAGATCCTGTAGGATGGAACAGAGCCACCAGATCCTGCAGGATTGAGCAGTGTCACCAGATCCTGAGATCTAGGCAGTGCCATCAGATCCTGTAGGATGAGCAGAGCCACCAGATCCTATGGATGGGCAGAGCCACCAGATCCTGTAGGATGAGCAGTGTCACCAGATCCTTCAGGATTGAGCACTGTCACCAGATCCTGCAGGATGGAACAGAGCCATCAGATCCTGCAGGATGAGCAGAACCACCAGATCCTGAGATCTGGCCAGTGCCAGCAGATCCTGTAGGCTGAGCAGGGACTGACACCAAGCCAGAGGCCCTCAGGATGCCACWCAACATCCGCAGTTCCCATGTCCTGACTGGTGTAACCCCAGAGCTGCCTCCAGGCAGGGCAGCAGCACCGAGCGCCTCCAAGTCCTCCTGCCCGGCTCCTCCCCTTCATTAATTAATGGCATTTTACAGATTATTGGCATTTTACACATTAATGTCGTTTTACACCCGGCCCTGTGTCTGAGCACGGGAAGGATCCTGCCACAAACGGGACCAATCCGACGCCACAGCTCCCACATCTCACGCCGCAGGGAACATYTCCCCTCCTCGCATTCCCGCAGCCCCGGCGGCTCCGGCCCGGCCATCAGCGAGAGGCGGCTCCGCCGATGGACCCTGCTGGGGATTCTCGGCATCGATCCGGGGGGCTGGGAGAGCTCCGCGCCGGAGCCCTGCGGGATGGGTGCGGGGCTGTGGGATGGGTGCGGGATGGGTGCGGGGATGCTCCGGGAGCCCCTGCGGGATGGGTGCGGGATGGGTGCGGAGATGCTCCAGGAGCCCCTGCGGGATGGGTGCGGGGCTGTGGGATGGGTGCGGGATGGGTGCGGGGATGCCCCGGGAGCCTCTGCAGGATGGGTGCGGGATGGGTGCGGGGATGCTCCGGGAGCCCCTGCAGGATGGGTTCGGGGATGCTCCAAGAGCCCTGCGGGATGGGTGCGGGATGGGTGCGGAGATGCTCCAGGAGCCCCTGCGGGATGGGTGCGGGGCTGTGGGATGGGTGCGGGATGGGTGCGGGGATGCTCCAGGAGCCCCTGCGGGATGGGTGCGGGGCTGTGGGATGGGTGCGGGATGGGTGCGGGGATGCCCCGGGAGCCTCTGCAGGATGGGTGCGGGATGGGTGCGGGGATGCTCCAGAAGGGCTGTGGGATGGGTGCGGGGCTGTGGGATGGGTGCGGGGCTGTGGGAGCCGTGCGGGGCTGGGGAAGCCCTGCGGGATGGGTGCGGGGCTGGGTGATGGGTGCGGGGCTGGCTAAGCCTCTGCCAGATGGATTCGGGGTTGTCAGAGCCCCTGCGGGATGGATTCGGGGATGCTCCAGGAGCCCTGCGGGATGGGTGCGGGGCTGGCATCTCTGCGCGATGGATTCGGGGTTGTCAGAGCCCCTGCGGGATGGAYTCGGGGAGGGGAAGGGCACCGGCCGAGCCCCGCAGGCCCGTTCTGCCCGGAGCGAGCCCCGGGGCACACGGGCAGCGCTCCCCGCGGCACACGGAGGCGCCCGCAGTCTGAGGGGAGGAAGGAGCGGAGAGAGCTCGCTTTGATGAAAGAAAGAGAGAAACAACAACAACAACAACAATAACAGAACACACACCAAAATACCCTCAAAAAACAACCAACTGAAACCCAAACCAAACAAACAAAACCCAAAAAAACCCCAAAAGAGCCAACAGAAACAATAAAAAGAAAAAAAAAAACCAAACCAACAAACCCCAAAGAACGAAAGAAAAAAACCCAAAAGAAACAACCAAACAAAAAATCCCCCAGCCACACTTTTGTGTCCCCATCACATCACCTCTGTGTGTGAGACTCTGTTATCTTTTGCACGCAGAGAAAAAGGAAAACAATTCTTATCTCATTTGCTTCTCCTGTGTTGTGCTCATGTGGAATGTGTTTGGAGATTGTTTACCCACAGGTGATTGTTTCATTGGATTCTGCTGGGAGTTGTTTTCACTCTTTGGCCAGTCAGGGYCAAGCTGTGTCAGGRCTCTGGCAAGAGTCACGAGTTTTCATTATTATCTTTTTAGCATTCTGTTAAGTATCCTTTCTCTATTCCTTACTATAGTTTAATGTAGCATTTTTAATATAATATAGTATCATAAAATAATAAATTAGCCTTCTGAGCACTCAGAGTCAGATTGATCATTCCCTCCTTCATCTGGAGGCAACCCAAATACAATAGGGTTTAAAGATACTGATCCCTCATTTAAATCTCTTTGAGGCTGAGTGATGAAAAACGGACAGAGGGAGGTCAGCACCACCAGCAGGGTCAGTGGGCACTAAGGAAAATCCAGGAATTCTCTGTAATTTGGTATTTTAGTTAAATCCACCCCAGTGCAGGGGAGCAGCAACCCCCAGGGACTGGGGGCAGGTGATGCACGGAGGTGTCCGAGCTCCTCCAGGTGTTTTATGGCCCATCTGTAAATAAGCTGGTCCTGGGGCTGCCAGCCCGGGCTTGGAGCTTTCTTAATTGGCACACTCTGGAAAAAACAAACAAACAAACAAATAAATAAATAAATAAATGTGTGCTTGTCCCCCACTCCTCCCAGTGTGATTGGGTTTCACACCTGGCAATGGCACAGAGCCCCCTGAGGAAAAGTGTGG
>JACDOX010000277.1:658971-672660 GCA_014549065.1 Cardinalis cardinalis | reverse complement strand
CCCCCGCACACGTGTGCGGGGCCGCCCCGCAGCCGCCCGGCGGGGCTATAAAAGGGGCGGCGGCGGCCGGAGCAGCCCCGCACCGCCGCCCCCAGCGCCCCACCATGAGCTACACCATGGAGCCCCTGGGCAACCCCTCGTACCGCCGGGTGACCGAGACCCGGGCCACCTACAGCCGCGCCAGCGCCTCCCCGTCCAGCGGCTTCCGCTCGCAGTCGTGGTCGCGGGGCTCGGGCAGCACCGTGTCCTCCTCCTACAAGCGCCCCAACCTGGGCGGCCCGCGGGCCGCCTACGGCTCCACGGTGCTGAGCTCGGCCGAGAGCCTGGACGTGAGCCAGTCCTCGCTGCTCAACGGCGCGGCCGAGCTCAAGCTGAGCCGCTCCAACGAGAAGGAGCAGCTGCAGGGGCTCAACGACCGCTTCGCCGGCTACATCGAGAAGGTGCATTACCTGGAGCAGCAGAACAAGGAGATCGAGGCGGAGCTGGCGGCGCTGCGGCAGAAGCACGCCGGGCGGGCGCAGCTCAGCGACGCCTACGAGCAGGAGCTGCGGGAGCTGCGCGGGGCGCTGGAGCAGGTGAGCCACGAGAAGGCGCAGATCCAGCTGGACTCGGAGCACATCGAGGAGGACATCCAGCGCCTGCGGGAGCGCTTCGAGGATGAGGCGCGGCTGCGCGACGAGACGGAGGCGACGATCCGCGCCCTGCGCAAGGAGATGGAGGAGGCCTCGCTGATGCGCGCCGAGCTGGACAAGAAGGTGCAGTCGCTGCAGGACGAGGTGGCCTTCCTCAGGGGCAACCACGAGGAGGAGGTGGCCGAGCTGCTGGCGCAGCTGCAGGCGTCCCACGCCACCGTGGAGAGGAAGGACTACCTGAAGACGGACCTGACGACGGCGCTGAAGGAGATCCGCGCCCAGCTCGAGTGCCAGTCCGACCACAACATGCACCAGGCCGAGGAGTGGTTCAAGTGCCGCTACGCCAAGCTCACCGAGGCGGCCGAGCAGAACAAGGAGGCGATCCGCTCCGCCAAGGAGGAGATCGCCGAGTACCGCCGGCAGCTCCAGTCCAAGAGCATCGAGCTCGAGTCGGTGCGCGGCACCAAGGAGTCGCTGGAGAGGCAGCTCAGCGACATCGAGGAGCGCCACAATAACGACCTCACCACCTACCAGGTACCGGGGCGGCGGCGCGGGGCTGCCCCGAGCCCGCCGGGRGGTGCCCGGTGCCGGCTCCGGGGAGAAGGATGCGGGAGGTGCCCGGTGGGAGGGATGTGGGACGCGCCCGGTGCCCGCTGTGGCGGGAGGGGGTGCGGGAGGTGCCCGCTCTGGGAGGAGGAAAGGCGGGAGGTGCCCGGTGCCCGCTCTGGGAGGAGGAAAGGCGGGAGGTGCCCGGTGCCCGCTCTGGGAGGAGGAAAGGCGGGAGGTGCCCGGTGCGGCGGGAGGGATGCGGGACGCACCCCGTGCCGCTCCGCAGCGCGGGATGCAGGGATGCGGAGGGCGGGGGGACGGGGCTGTGGTGGGAGCGGGTGGCTCCTGCTCTGATGCCAGCCCTGCCTCCCCGAGCGGCGGGAAGAGTTTCTGAAAGTCCCCTCAGAGAAGTTCTGCCCGCTCTGTCCCCGCGTGCGGCTCTGTCTGTGTCACAGGGGTTTTCTGTGTCTCCCTTGCAGGACACGATTCACCAGCTGGAAAACGAGCTCAGAGGAACCAAGTGGGAAATGGCTCGTCACTTGCGGGAGTACCAGGACCTCCTCAATGTCAAGATGGCCCTGGACATCGAAATTGCTGCATACAGGTACAGTGGGATCTTTGCAGACATGTCTGGAATATTAATAGCACTGCGGATGCTGCTGGCTCAGGAAGCTTTACCCCAGCTAAGCAATATCTGCATGCAGTGAACACGGGTGAAATGAGAGCCTGGCTACATCCCTGCAGCCATTAGCAGCCCGGTGGGAGCCCAGAAGGTCATTAGGGACCAGCCCATCAGCGGCGGAGCTGCCAGCGAGCCCCGGGCGCAGCCCAGCGTGACTCAGTGCCGGCTCCCTGCCGCATTCCGTCCTTGCCTGCACGGGCAGCAGATGCAGCGAAAGACGAGGTTATTTTTAATTCCCGTCTGCTTTGCAGATGCCAGGCATGCAGGGCTTGTCACCAGAGTTCCCTTTTATCGCCTGGGAGAGACAGTGAATTCGCTTGATCATGGTTTGAGGCAGTGAGTGCTGATCTGTCTGTCACAAACACTTTTACTTTTCTTGCTCAACTTTCCTTCAGAGGCATCTGCTCTAATCTCGAGCTGAATGCTGCTTGCTGTTGCCATCACCTGGCAGGTTTTTTTAGTCTCCTCTGTGTGGCTTCAGAACTCTCACTGGAGAGCTCCTGATTTTTCTGGGTCATAGGCTTAGATGAAAAACATTTGAATAGAAGAAAAGTAAAAACAACAAAAACCCACCCCCATCTCCAGATCTGTTGGAATTTCTGAGGTTGCTCAGACACACAGACATCCCAGGGGCTGTAGCTGGCTGCTGCCAAAGTCAGCTGAAGCCTCCAGTTCTCATATTCCCACAAAGAAAAGGTGGATGCCCAAATTATTAAATTAGAACACGTGCTTTAATCAGCTGTGACTGTCTCAGACACAATATTTGATTTGGGTCTGTTGGCTGTGTCAAGTTCTGTTTGCCTAAGTCATAATGAATCCTATTCAGTTAGTTAGTTTGTCCTAATCCCTGCTGATTTACACCATAATGAAGCTTTCTGACAGTAAAGATGAATTTTAACTGATCGCTGAAGGTGTCACACTAGCCATAAGCACAACCAAGCTAAAAATTGCTGAATGTGAGTTTGCAAAAAGAGCAGATTCAAGGAAAGCTGGGCTGGGGCTGTGAGCAGTGGATGGCCCTGGACAGTTCCAGCACATTCTACAGCAAACTGGTTCCATCCTGCTGGCAAGGGAATAGTACAGCAGGGAATTATGATAGAATCCTGGAATGGTTTGGCATGGAAGAGACCTTAAAGCCCATCCCAAAGTGGGGGCTTTACCTTCCACTATCCCAGGCTGCTCCAAGCCCCGTCCAGCTTGGCCTTGGACACTTTTAAGGATGGGACAGACGCAATTATTCCCATAGCTGTCCCTTATTTTGTTTTTTTATGCTCACTTTCTTTTTTTCTCTCCTCCTGATTCCCTTAGGAAGCTGCTGGAGGGTGAGGAGACAAGATTCAGTGCCTTCTCTGGAAGCATTACTGGTCCCATATTCACACACAGACAACCATCTGTCACAATAGCATCCACCAAAATCCAGAAAACAAAAATCGAACCACCAAAGCTGAAGGTCCAGCACAAGTTTGTAGAAGAAATCATTGAAGAGACGAAGGTGGAGGATGAAAAGTCTGAAATGGAAGATGCCCTGGCAGCTGTCGCAGAAGAAATGGCAGCCAAGGCACAGCAAGAGGAACAGGAGGAAGAAAAAGCAGAAGAAGCTGCAGAGGAAGAAGTTTCTGAGAAGGCTCCTGCAGAACAAGAAGCTGMAGCCGAGGAGGAAGAGAAGGAGGAAGAGGAAGSAGAGGARGAAGAAGAAGCTGCAAAATCTGAYGCCGCAGAAGAAGGTGGCTCTGAAAAAGAAGAAATCGAGGAAAAGGAAGAAGGGGAGGAAGCTGAGGAAGAGGAGGAAAAACCTGAGGCCAAGGGCAAAGCTGAAGAGGTACCAGCAAAGGCAGAGAAGGTCAAAACACCTCCCGTAAAGTCCCCCCCCAAATCCCCTGTAACAGAACCGGCCAAGGCTGCCCCCAAAGAAAAAGCCGTGGAAGCAGCAAAAGAACAGAAGGTGGAGAAAGCGGAGAAGGTGGCCAAGGAGGAGGAGAAAGTGGCATCTCCAGAGAAACCTGCCACACCAAAGGTGACCTCCCCAGAGAAACCTGCCACACCAAAGGTGACCTCCCCAGAGAAACCTGCCACCCCTGAAAAGGCTGTGACGCCTGAGAAACCTGCGACCCCCGAGAAAGCTGCCACCCCAGAAAAGGCTGCGACCCCCGAGAAAGCTGCCACCCCAGAGAAAGCTGCCACCCCCGAGAAGGCCGTGGCCCTGGAGAAGCTGGCGCCGCCGGAGAAGGCGCGCTCCCCCGAGAAGCCGGCCAGCCCCGAGAAGCCGCGCACCCCCGAGAAGGCCGTGAGCCCCGAGAAGCCCCGGTCCCCAGAGAAACCTCCCTCCCCAGGCAAGGATGCCAAGGCTGTGGTGGAAGAGACCATCACCATCACCAAGGTAACGAAAGTGAGCGCCGAGGCCGAGAAGGAGTCCAGGAAAGAGGACATCGCGGTCAACGGGGAGGTGGAGGAGAAGAAGGAGGAATCCAAAGAGAAGGAGGAGGAAGACAAGGGAGTGGTCACTAACGGCCTCGACGTGAGCCCCGTGGATGAYAAGGCTGAGAAAATCGTAGTAACCAAAAAAGCAGAGAAAATCACAGGGGAGGGCGGGGACAGCGGCACCACGTTCATCACGAAGTCGGTGACCGTCACTCAGAAGGTGGAGGAGCATGAAGAGAGCTTCGAGGAGAAGTTGGTGTCCACCAAGAAAGTGGAGAAAGTCACTTCACATGCTGTAGTAAAGGAGATTAAAGAGAGCGAATAAAAGCAACCATAGCTAAAATTCAAACCAATTCAAGAGCTTGGGTCGGTGCAAAAGGTTAAGCCATAGACAGCTGCAAAATGCATGTGGGTGACGGCTTCAAAGCAGATCGGGTTCTCTCACGGAGGCTCCAGACACACAGTATTTTACTTTTTTGTGCAATATAGGGAAGGGGGGGGGAATGCATGCAGGCTCAAGATGTACTCCCTCCACAGAGCTTGGGGATCTACAAAAAATACTACTACTACTAGTGCATGAGATGAAATGTGCAGAGGAAGCTTTTCTGAATTTCCTGAGCTGTTGGAGGGACATATCTGAGGAGCGAGTTCAGATGTATTATGCAAAGAACCAACTGAGCCAAAACCAAACCGAAAACAGTAATAGAGTATTCATGAGAACCAGAACTCTCCTAGCCTTAAAAAAAAAAAATAAAGCTACTTATAACTAATTATGTTTACCTCACTGGTGCAATTAGGGTGGACTTTTGCTCCTGGGAGAACCTTGTTGACATGCACAGTACGCAACCTTTTGTTGTTTGATGTAAAACAGTCACAGCAGTTCTTGCTCAATAAAGGTCAATATGAAAACATTACTTGTTCTGATGCCTTTTTCCCAGTTTTAACCCTTCCCTAAGCTGGATGCTCTCTCCTGAATGGGAATGCAGCTGCATGGGTTGATAATTGGTGGAGGTTCTTTTCCTTAGTGTTCTCCTTTGTCTCGGAGTTGGACTCTGATGGTCCTTGGGGGTCCCATCCAGCTCAGGATGTTCTGTGCCTTGGGAATTGGATATGATGGACAAATTTCCTCCAACAATACAAAGGCTGGATTAACAAAATAAGAGCTATATCTCAAATTTTCTAGAGGAAAGAGGAATTCATTGAACACCTCTGCCTGGCCTTGAGGTGCTTAGAGGGGTTGCAATTGTTTTTTTAGGAAGGGAAAGGACTCTAAGCCCTCAATCCTGCTTGTGCCGAGCCAAAACTGTTAAAMTCTGCTGCAAGTGTTGTTCTCCTCTTTACACCCCAACATCCACACAAAGAGRGCCAACTTCCAAATAATTCCTTGATTTTCATGGGGAGAGAGGCTGGGTATGGCATCTTCTGTGGCACCAGTTTGTCACTCAGCTGAGCAAAACCTCATTAAGGGACTCAACCAAGCCACCATGAGGTCCTCAGAACAGGCTTGGTTCTGGTTATTTTACCCCCTCTTGTTTAATTTTATGGGAGCTTCCTTATTAATTCTCTGGGTCCAATGATCAAAAAAGTTCAATTTCCCTYTAAACACAAAATTCTAAAACCAAAAATTAACCCAAGGGGGTTAATTTGTTCTTTTGTTAAGAACAAAGCCAATCAAAAATTGCTCTACATGGAAAAATAAATGGAGACAAAGGAAAAAAAGGGAAGAAGATAAAGCCCCAACTCCAATGTGGGAATTAATTGGTCATTGTAGAATTCATTTTGTGTTTATTTCCCATTTTAAAAGRAAAATGAAGATTGCAGCTGCTGCCCCAYCTCCCACAACTCACAAAGAAATGCAAATAGTTTTCATGCCTGGATTCAGGCCGTGGACTACCCTGAAATCWGTTGCCTGAGTGAGGGTCTGATCAAAATCTAGAATTTCCATGTGCCTTCACCCCATCAATAATTGAAGATCAAGGCATTTTTAATTGAAAGGGTTCAGCACATTCTTCACTGGAGAAGTGGTGGAGAGCCCACAGCAGATAAGGCTTCCAAATGAATCTGGGTGTCTTTGTGGAGCAAACCAATGGGTGTTTCTCCTGCTGCTATCAATAATGGGAATCTGTGCTCAGCAGCTTGGCTGCTGAGTGATGTTTAATTAAAGCAGAATTAACAAATTAAACAGCAGCTTCTCCGTAGTCCTGTGTGGGTGTGACACAAAAACAACTTTACCTTTAGGAATAAGGAGTTCAGCACTCCCCTGTTTTTTGGCATCTACATCAAATTGTGTCAAAACACAAAGTGCCCAAAGSTTTGTGAGAATTGAAGGTGTTTTCCCCTTAGATTTAAACAAAATTTTCAAGAGAACACCAGCACTAAATCAGAGACCAATATTTAACATGGAATTATGTGCGTGTGCTTCCAAATTAGTTCTAGAAGCCACTGAAAGGCCCAGAACTGCAAAACCCATCCGTCACAGTGGAAACTGGGACTGCAGCGTGGACAGGAGGGGTCACCTTGCCCGGGATCCGACGCTGGTGTCAGCAGGAGGCTGGGGAGCACTGAGCCTGCGCAGGTGGGATCCCAGCCAGGCTGGTTTCCATGCTGGGATTCCTTTCCAGCTTCCCCAGTCCTGGTGGGACACAGCCCCAGGGACCCCAGAATCGTGATTTGTGTGGGTTTGGTCCYGTCTGCACTCGGGCAATCCAGGATTGCTCCTGGGACAAGGGGCTGGACCAACCCCAGGGTGCATCCATCCCCTGGGTGGTTTGGGGAGGCAAACCCTTGGCATGATGTGTTCCACAGCATCCTCCTTTCACCCCTTTCCCACCCAAAACGTCTCACAGCTTTCAGTTATCACCCACAAGTGTATTTTTCCCCCTGCTCTGACACACTGGATTTGTGTGTTTAGCCCATTTCCCACTGCAGATGTTCCCAGCAAGTCCTAAGAGGAACAAGCAAGTGGTTAACACATTTCTAAATGTTTATAAAACTGTAAGAACTGATTAATATTTAATGGTGCCAAGAGGTTTTGTCTACTGACATCTGCAATCAAGCAGTTTCAAAGGAGAGCACAATTCCCGGGCAGAGAGGCATAAATAGGATGTTATTTGCCTGTTCTGCACCAATTACTCCTCCAGACTGCACAAAACCAGYGATGGGAATAATTATTTTCAGACAGAGAAGTTCATTAAACAATAGAAAAAAAATCCATGCAGGGAAAAATAATAATTAAAGGCATTGACAGTGGAGATTTCTGCATCTTTTTTAAGGTGGGATATTTAGACCRCTGTGGCTTCAGGAGCTGGAGGGCTCTAAACCAGGATCTTTTCCCTGTGCTGCGTTGTGGAGATGCCAGAGTTATTTTTCAGCATCCCAGAACAAAACTCCAGGTGGGAACAAACTGAGAAGTGTTACAAAACACAAACAGGATGCATTTGCCAGGGAGCTGAGTCAGGCACCAGAATTTTCTCCAGTGATCAGGGTTTGTGCTCTCCCCATCCACATTTGGGCTTTATTGCTGCTTTTTCAGGATTAAAGTATCCTTAACCAATCTGGGGTGGCAGGAAATGAGGGACTGTTAATTGTTTAGTTATTAAAGGTGAATTTCTGGGCTGTGGGTGTTCTGTACAGGCGTCCCCCTTGCGAGGGAGAGGGGAGTGGGGAGGGGGGTGCGTGCATCTCAGGGAAAGCATCCAGCACCTCCCTGGGTGTGACATCTCAGCCTGATCCAGACCCAAAGAGCAGGAAAGACCCCCAGGACACTTCTGGCTTCACTTGCAGCTGCAACTCGGGCGAAAGTTTCTCCTGAGCCTCCCTGTGCCAGCTTTTGCTGCATTGCGTCAAAGGCAGCGCCTGGGTTTTCCAAGGTAAGGAAAGTGCTGGCAGCAGGATCCATCCCAGAGCCGCGGGAGCTGCTGGGGCACAGGAGCCCAGCCCAGGCTCCCCCCCAGGCTGGGCAGCAGGGCAGGGCTGGGGGCCCAGCCCGGTGGCCCCTGCAGAGTCAGCCCTGCTGCAGCTCCTGCTGGGGCTGACTCAGCCCTGCAGAGCTGCAACGCATTAAAAATAACCCAGGGAGCAGGGATCAGCCTGGGAACGGCTGCAGGAGAGGGGCAGAGCTGCTGCAGCTCTGGGGGCTGCTCTGGAGCTGCCCTGGCTGCAGGAGAGGGGCAGAGCTGCTGCAGCTCTGGGGGCTGCTCTGGAGCTGCCCTGGCTGCACGGGGAGCTTCGCTTCCCAAATCCAAGAGGGATGCAAAGGGCTGAGGGAAGGAGGAGTTAGCAAAAAAAAACATCCTGAAAGGGGATGGAAATTTGGGGTTGGAAGAGTTAAAGGAGCTCAGAGTGCTTGGAGAAAGGCAGGGTTTGATATGTCATGGAATGGTTTGGGTTGGAAGGGACCTTAAAGCCCACCCAGTGCCACCTGCCCGTGGGCAGGGACACCTCCCACTGTCCCAGGCTGCTCCAAGCCCTGTCCAGCCTGGCCTTGGGCACTGCCAGGGCTCCAGTGGCAGCCCCAGCTTCTCTGGGGATTCCATGCCAGCCCCTCAAGATCCTCTGAATAAGGAGCTCCTTCCCAATATCCCATCTAAAGCTCCTCCCTGGCACTTTGGAGCTGTCCCTCCACCCCTGGGCACTGCTCTGCAGCCGAGCTGCCCAGCTCTGCTCTGCCTTTGATGCTCCTGGTGGGCTCTGAGCAGGGCTGGAACAGGATTTCCCTCCTCAGGGGCAGCCCCTCTCCCCCAGCTGAGTGCCAGGGGTCCCTGGCTGCCCTTGGGCAGTTCCCAGAAGCAGCTCTGGTTTCTGAGAAGCAGCTCCCATTCCTTATCTGCGAGCAGCAGCCCCAACAGTCTGCGGGGGGAGCTGGGGCTGTCACACCCCGGGGAGCAGCTCCCTCCATCCCTCACAGCTCTGAATGCTCTCTGTGCAGAGCACTGCAGCTTCCCCCAGTTCTCCTCACCCCTGTCCTGCAGAGGGAAAATGAAATCTGCTTTGTAGCAATGGCTCTGCATAAACACAGGGAGAAAAATCTCCATTAGAAGCAGGAGGGAAATGTAAAAAGAAATATTTAAGAGGTGTTGCTGGCTGAAGAAAGTGAAGATTATTTTACTTCTGGTCCTCAAAAGCATCAAACTTCTAGAGAAATTGGGGGGGGAAAAAGATTGGAAATTATACTGGAACTGAGAGTTACTGGAATTACTGCTTTTCTGAATGGCTTGGCCAAGCCTCTTTTTCTTTCTCTTGCTGCTTTTCTTGGGAATGTGGAAGAAAATAATAATCTGAAGTGCTTGCTTCATCCATGGTAATCTTTTTTATCACCCTTTTAACATGGAGATGCTTTTGGTACCCCACTAAGACTTGTCTCTGGACAAAACCATTGAGGAGAACCAATGCAAACCAACTGATACCACACCACCAGTGCATAAAATCAAGTTACCCCAAAATCCTGTGCAAAAACTCATCCAGACAAATCTTTCTGTAAAGTTTAGTGCAGCCATTAATGCCTATTTTAAGTGAAATTTCCATGGGTTTAGTTTCTTTCAACTGGTTTCATTTGCAGCATTGGCTCAGTGCTTGCCCTTACAGGGTTTCATTTTCTGTCTCAGCTTCAGGCAATTGAACATTGACAGGCTCAGAGCACAGGACATGGCTTGTGGAACTGCCAGGCTGGGCTGCTCTTGAGATGCTCCTTTTTTGTGCCTTTTTTTAGCTCAGCCAAAACTTTAAAAGGCCCTGGGGAGTTCTCAGAAGAAAATGAGCTTCTTCAGCCAGGGCTGAGTTCAGACAGCACCTGGGCAGAGAGGCAGCTCCTTCCCCTGCACCATCCACCCCTCTCACTGCTCCTCATGTTCTGATTTTAATGTGATTTTTGAAGACAGTCTTTGCTCCAAGCCTCACCTGCACCCTAARTTGTTCTTCCCTCTCCTCATTGACCCTGCAGACACTGAACCTCCTGCCACAATTTAACAGCCACACTTGCTTTTCCCCTGTATATTGGTTTGATAAAATTCCCATTTTTCAGAAGGGAACGCCTGCTTGTTGCACCCTCAGCCAGTGAGACCCATCCCAGCCACCACCCCACCCCAGGGTATTGCTATAAAATGTGTGAAATTTGACACCCAAGAGATCTCCCCAACTTCTCATTCACAAGAAGAGTGGGATAAAGCCCTTTATCAACCCTTTAAGGGCATCAGTGACACAGGACATGCACGAGGAATCCGTGTGAGCATTTCTGAACTTTATTGACAGCTTTATTGCACATACTTAATGAAGCCTCCATCACTTCCCCCACCCACCGTTTCCAGAATTAGTTTAAATGCAAGTTAAAGGTAACCTTTCATTCCCAGCACTTCTTTCCCCCCCATTTGAAATGTTAAGGTTCTGGGTCACCCGGGAAGGAGAGAAGCCCTGAACTCATACGTGGAACCATGCGGCACTCGGGGAGCAAGCCTTGGGTGCTCTGCAAGCAAACTCAGACTCTGCACAGGGAGAAACATCATAATCATGAACTGGAACTCAGTGGTCACWGAACTAAATAGGTGAGACTGCAGCTGGAGCTCAGTCAGTCGTTGGTTCTGCTGGAAAGCTGCCCTCAGATCAAGCCTTCTTCTTGCCTTCGCTCTCTTCCTTTCCTGCTGCTTCCTTCTCTTCCTTCTCCTCCTTCTCCTCCTCAGCAGCTTCCTCAGCAGCTTCCTGGGACTCCTCCCCTTCTTCTGCTGCTGTTTCTTCCTCTTCTCCTTCCTCTTCCTCACCCTCTTTGGCTTCTTCTGATTCCTCCTTAGCACCTTTGAAGGACACAAAGATATTTCACATCCAGGTACAATTCCTGATGCCAGTTCAGTGGGAATCSCCTTCAAGCCCACACATTTTGGCAGCTACAGCAGAACTGCACAAGCAGCTTCTCCTGGATTTCAGGGGGAGTGAAAACTTCATAAAAACAACCATGGCCTTGAAAAATACCAGYTCTGGACTCAGTGCTTAGAGCCTTATCCAAAGACCTGAATTATCTTTCACTGCTCTCCAACTGTCTCTTTAATTAGCTGTAATTTCACTGTAATTACACTTTACAGCAACRAACCCTCAGTTCAATGGCCACCACTGCCTGGCAGAGCAGTGATGCTGCCATGCACTGAACCCAGTAATTCCAGCCCCACACATCAGCTGATGTTCCCATTATCTCAGGCTGCTCTCTGGGAATTCATATTTAGCTCAGGATGTCCTTGGTCCCTCTTTCTGAGGACGTCTGTAACATCTGAGCATTATCACTGGGGGTTTTGGAAACCTATAATCTGCCCCATTTGAACACTTGACCTTATCTCCCATTCAATATTCAGACTTTCCTGGTAAATTCCATGTGCTTAACCCCACCATCCTTTGGCTCATAGGAACAGAAAGGGAAAGAACTTTAATCGTTAGATTTAATCATTGGGATTTCTGGGGTTTATCCCACAGGAGCAGGGTGCAGCATGAATAAAAGGGATTTAAAAGTAACTCTAAGTACCTTCCTCCTCTTCTTCAGCCTCTTCTCCTGCTTCTTCCTCTCCTTCCTCCTTCTCCTCCTCCTCACCCTCTTCTGCAGGAGCTGCCTTGGCCTCTCCTGCTTTGGCAGCCTCGATGGTTTCCTCGATTTCAATCTGCTCCTCCTGCACGTGGCTGGAGTAGTAGGCGGGGAAGGAGCGGGTGCTCATCAGGTAGGAGCTGGCCTGGAGGCCGCTGTAGGCAGACCTGCCGAAGGTGGGGGCACTCTGGCTGTAGCCACTGGTGATGCTGCCCACGCTGGTGAAGCTCAGCCGGGTCTCCTCCCCCTCCAGCAGTTTCCTGGCAGGGAGAAATGAAGCCAAGGGGAAATGAGCTGGTTGTGCTGCAGCAGGAGCCCTGCAGACTGCACATGTGGTTATAACGCAGGGCTGGTYGTGCACTTTGTGCCAATGCCACCCTATTTGCTTGGAACCATTCCTTCAGACGTGCCCATTGAGGGGGGATTAATACCTTTCCTTAAAATACCTTTCCTTAAAACCTCTCTAGAACCAGGTCCCTCTGGCAAGTGAAACTAGAGGTGTATTTTGCCACCCCCTGAGCTGTCAGACAAGGCTTGGAGCTGCTCTCTCAGTATTCCCCCTTGCGGCTTCCACAGAAATTCTGTCCCAGTATCRAAATCTCTCACCATCTGAGATAAAATATCACAGTTATTTAGCAGCAATTCTACTGGAAAATATTTAATTTGTAGATTTACAAGTTAGAAAAAARTCCCTGTTCTTGAGGGCATTTGAGGGATTTCCCATTTTGAGAATAAGCCATTGGTACTGAGGAATTCCATTGATATAAAATCTCTTCCCCGAGTACAGAACAAGTACTTTTATCTGTCAGGATGGAGAACTGAGTTCATTTATTGCCAAACTAAAAATTCTGAGTGCACSTAGAGAGGAACTGATTAAACTCTGCCACAGATCTCTGAAAATTTCTGCTGGGGGAATGATAAATACCCTGAATTCTCCTGAAGAGACAGGGAACTGCTCTGAGCTCTGGCTCATTAGAACATCCCCCACCATACCTATAAGCTGCAATTTCGATGTCCAGGGCCATTTTCACATTGAGCAGGTCCTGATATTCCTTCAAGTACCGAGCCATCTCACTCTTTGTGGTTCTCAGCTCATTCTCCAATTTGTTGATTGTATCCTGTTGGATRGAACAATATTGACAGCATAAAATTCTGTTCTCTCAAGCCTAGCAATAATCACAAGGAATTTCTCCAATCCTTTTAACTTAATCTTGCTCTAGCAGACAGAAACTGCACAGCTCCCACTCCACCCTCAGCCAAAAAGCATCATTCCTGGCAGGTATTCTGCTCCACATTATTCCAGTCCTATTTAGCACAAAGAACCCAATTTTCTGGTACCCAAATGCTAAAGCATCCGTGAAATCTGTGTATTGTTTCATTTTGATTTTGGCCTCTATGAGCTTTTTCTAATTTTAGCTTAGGGATATCCACTGATGATCCTCGTTGGTCTTTTCCAACTCGGGATATTCCCTGATTCCCTGATTTTTTAGTACAGTTCAGGTTGAATCAGTACATGGACACATGGATATTGGGCTTTATCAGGGGCATTTTGCATTCTGATTTTATAACACSTCACATTTTAGATAAGCAATGTCCCCATCTCTGGTATGATTTTGGTAATTCAGATCCTGATTTGGGTCTGTATTTCCCCACCACATGCTGCTTTCTAGCTCTGTGGCATTCTGCAGTGCGATTGCAGGACGCCTTATCTGCAGCACGGGCACAGCACGAACCAGGAGCGATGCCCCCGACCTCCCCCCACAAACCTGACCCCCTCATCTGGGAGACTCTGCAGACCCCAACTCCCTTCACCTGCAGAGCCCAGCAAACCCTGAACCCCTCATCTGCAGAAC
>JACDOX010000277.1:644099-656830 GCA_014549065.1 Cardinalis cardinalis | reverse complement strand
CCTTTCAAACCCCACCATCCCCTCACCTGCAGAGCCTTTCAAACCCCACCATCCCTCACCTGCAGAGCCTTTCAAACCCCACCATCCCCGCATCTCCAGGACCCTTCAAGCCTCAGCTTCTCCCGACCTGCAGAACCCTGCACACCCCCTCATCCCCTGCCCTCAGGGACCCCGACCCTCTTGCCTCTTGCCCTGAGGGACCCTTCCAGCCCCCACCCCTCACCTGCAGCGCGGAGATATCCGCGCTCTGCTTCTCTTCCAGCTCCTGCAGCTGCTTCTCCAGCGCCTCGTTCATGCCGCGGGTGGCCTCGATCTCCAGCGTCTTGGCTTTGAGCAGGCGGCGGCTCTCGGACACCTCGTCCTTGGCGGCGCGGACCGCGTCCGTGTTCTTGGCGGCGCTCTCGCTGAGCACGGTGAAGCGGCTGCGGAACCACTCCTCGGCGTTCTGCATGTTGCGCGCCGCCAGCTTCTCGTACTGCGCGCGGATGTCGCGCAGCGCGGCCGACAGGTCGGGCTTGGCCGACACGTCCATCTCCACGGACAGGTGCGCGTACTGGATCTGCGCCTGCAGCTCGGCCAGCTCCTCCTCGTGCACCTTCTTGAGGAAGGCCAGCTCGTCCAGCAGGCTGTCCACGCGCTTCTCCAGCTCCGCCCGCGCCAGCGCCGCCTCGTCCGCGCCCTTGCGCACCTCGAGCAGCCGCGCCTCCGCGTCCTCGCGGCTCAGCACCTCCTCCTCGTAGCGCGCCTGCAGCCCGCGCAGCGTCTCCTCCAGGCTCTCCCGCTCGCCCTGCAGCGCCTGCTTCTCGCTCGTCGCCTCCTCCGCGGCCAGGCGCAGCTCGCGGATCTCCTGCTCGTACAGCGCTCGGAAGCGGGAGGGCTCGGCGTGCTTCTGCCGCAGCACCAGCAGCTCGGCCTCCAGCACCTTGTTCTGCTGCTCCAGCTCGTGGACGCGCTCGATGAAGCAGGCGAAGCGGTCGTTGAGGTCTTGCAGCTGCGCTCGCTCCTGGCTGCGGATGGACTTGAGGTCGTTGCTGATGGCGGCCACCTGGCTCAGGTCCAGGCTGTCCACCGAGTGCAGCAGCGAGCTGGAGGCGCTGGAGGTGGCGTAGCTGCGGCGCACGGACACGGAGGACACGGGCGCGGACAGGCTGGAGTACGCGGAGCGCGCCGAGCCGAAGCCGCCGCCGCTGCGCACCGACACATGGATGCGCGGGCTGTCCGCGTAGCGCCGCTTGTAGGACGGGAAGAACGGGTCGTAGCCGTACGAGCTCATGGCTGCGGGGGCTCCGGCGACGGCTCTACGGCGGGCACCGCCCGCAGCCCGGTATTTATGCGCGGGGAGGGCGGGCGGAGCGGGGACGGGCGGGGACGGGGCGGAGCGCGGCGACATCGCCGGGGGAGGCGACGCCCGGAATGGTCCCGGCTCCGCCGCGGGGRGGTGATGGCCGGAGTGATGCAGCCATTCATTCCCTCCCTCACTGCTGCGATGCCTGAGCGGCACCGGCCGGACCTCGCCCCGGTGGGGTCTGCACAGCTCCGGCCATTACGGCAGGGATGGCTGGACAGCTCCGGCCATCCCCGCAGGGAAGGGATGGCTGGATAGCTCCGGGCATGACCGCAGGGAAGGGATGCCTGGACAGCTCCAGGCATCACGGCAGGGAAGGGATGCCTGGACAGCTCCGGGCATGACCGCAGGGAAGGGATGGCTGGATAGCTCCGGGCATGACCGCAGGGAAGGGATGCCTGGACAGCTCCGGCCATCCCCGCAGGGAAGGGATGGCTGGACACCTCCGGGCATGACCGCAGGGAAGGGATGCCTGGACAGCTCCGGCCATCCCCGCAGGGAAGGGATGGCTGGACAGCTCCGGCCATCCCCGCAGGGAAGGGATGCCTGGACAGCTCCGGCCATCCCCGCAGGGAAGGGATGCCTGGACAGCTCCGGGCAGCCCCGCAGGGAAGGGATGGCTGGANCGCAGGGAAGGGATGGCTGGACAGCTCCGGCCATCCCCGCAGGGAAGGGATGCCTGGACAGCTCCGGGCAGCCCCGCAGGGAAGGGATGGCTGGATAGCTCCGGGCATGACCGCAGGGAAGGGATGCCTGGACAGCTCCGGGCATGACCGCAGGGAAGGGATGGCTGGACAGCTCCGGGCATGACCGCAGGGAAGGGATGCCTGGACAGCTCCGGCCATCCCTGCAGGGAAGGGATGCCTGGACAGCTCCGGGCATCTCCGGGCTTCACTGCCCTTCACGGCAGGGCAGGGATGCCTGTGAGCGGCCGCTCTGAACCAGCCCTGGCTCGGCCCCACCTCACCGGCTCAGCCCTGGCTCAGCCCTCCTTGGGCCCTCCTGGGGCATCTCCCAGCCCCCTTCGGGCCCACCTCTGCCCTTTCAGATCCAGCTCCCCTCAGGTCTMTCTGCACCCCCCAGCCTGCCAAGGCTGTGTTTAACAGCCCTGCTCTTTTCCTCCACAGCTGCCCTGGCAGAAGCTTCAGGAATGTACTGAAAGCCCCAGGTTGTGGCTGAGGTTGATTGTCGCAGTGAGGCTGAGGRACACCCAACCCTGGCTGCAGCTCAGAACCCCCAGATGTGTAAATAGTATATTTTTCCCACTTCAGTCTGCAGTTAGCACAAGGCATGAGTGCTCTTTCAGCCCCTGCATCCCCCCCACATCCTTTGTTACAAGTGGTCCCTAATAACCAGGTAATTACAGCATCATGGAATCATGGGATTGTTTGGGTTGGGAGGGACCTTAAAGCTCATCCAGTCCCACCCTGCCCTGGGCACAGACACCTCCCACTGTCCCAGGTTGCTCCAGCCCCATCCAGCCTGGCCTTGGGCCCTTCAGGGGAAGCCTGGCAGTGTTATTTGTCCTTTCATGACATGAAAGCAGCAGCAGCAGACACAGGTGGTTCTCAGTCCTGGCAGAACACGCTGATATCTGGTTCCTTGAGATTCCCTGGAGCCAAGTCTGTCTGAGACATGGATCACAGGGACAGGATATTTATCCTTGTCTGATCTGGCTAATACAGAGATTAAATTGGACAGCTGCATTGCAGCTACCTCTGGGCCAGGCTATTACCACTGGTTGATTAAAACAAAGCAGCATTTATGTAGTAGAGATTTATCAGAGGTAAATTAGAGATTTACCTCTGTGTATTGAGCACAGACTGCATGGGAGGCTCAAAAAGACAATGAGAATTCATCTCTTGGAGTCAGAAGAGCAAATATATCACAAAAATGTTTTGTCAAGGAAGGAATAAAAGTCAGTAAAGATTGGGGGACATCTATTAGACAGATACCACAAAAATGCTGAGGTGYTTCCCAAAGAAAGGGAAAGGACTTTGTAATGTGTATGAATTAATGTGCCTGTCAGTAATTGCGGTGCTAATTGGGTATTTCTGGCACAAGTAAATGTTTATTTAATAGCAGCCTTTTAGGAAAGGTAGAGCAGGGTGGATTTAATGTATTTCCTGCTATTTTCCAGTGACCTCACACAGAACATCACCTGTTGTGTGACAGCTGCTCCATAAGTTTCAGAGAATTTAAACACGAGGATCATTGAGCTGTGAAGGGCAACGGCCTCTCAGAGGTGCAGAGYTGCAGTCCCTGCTCATTCTGGGTGGAATGAACTGCACCAAGAGCTCATCAAGGCTGAAGTGTCACTTATATCCCAGCAGAGCTGCTGGGAGACTTTATTCTGCAAACCTGCAGAGTCCTCCTGAAGATCAGTGCAGCTGCTCTCAGCAGCCAGCACTGCAGGCTCAGCTTTGCCTGGATTTCTATTCACCATTTGTTTCTAAATTGAGTCGTGGCTGCATTCATGCATGTCAGAGCAGCCATTCATTATTCAGAACATGCAGAGGTAGAGTCTTCTGTGCTRATCTATTTTATCTTTAGCAGAGATTGGGCTTTAAAGGGTGAGAAATGAGCAATAGAGACACTGTAGAGAGGAGGATTCCCAGCATGTTGGTCAGRGATTCAGGGAGCCGATATTTTCTGGGATATTTTCTCAGTTTCTGCAAACTGAAATACCTTGTTTCATGCCAATGGATTTATGCTAATCTGCCCTACAGCAACCTGAGCACAAGATTTAATTATTAATGCTATCACTTCTTATGCCATGTATTAATAAAAGAATGTACCTCAGCTTGTAAAAACCACTGCACTTCAGATCTCAGCAAAACAAGCCTTGTAACTGTAGGCTGTTAATATTCCTTCTCACATTTTTCTGAGTGGAAGATCCTTTGCTGTGTGCCAGGAGCATGAGGATGGGTGTCTGCAGCCAGCCCTGCAGTGTGGAACCTCTGTGGGACTCAGGGTGAGGATGGAGCTTTGGTACTCCAAGGAAAAGAAAGGCATTCCTGAAGGCATCCTGCTCCCCTGACTCCTATTTCGAGGCACAGGGCCGTGCTGCCAGATTCCACCATTCCCTTTGTGTCCCTTTTGCTGCTTTCTGCCTTAATGCAGAAGATAATCAAGCCCCTGGATGTGTGTTAGAAAAATCGATATTGTGAGCAGGGGAAGGGGATCAAGCAGGGCTGGTTCCAGCCAGGAAGGAGTGGGCTGCGCCATTTGTCTCACCTGCAGCAGCTCAGCACTGTCCCCCTTTGCCCCTGGTGGAGCTGAAGCTGCTCCCTTACTGCCCGTGAGTGTCCCCAGGCCACCAACACTTCAGGCAGAGGATCCCAAACCCAGGTTCACCTCTTGAAAACATTCCCTAGGTGCCCCAAATAATTCAAATTATTCTGAGGGATGATGCAGAAATGGAAAAGCAGCTGTGCCCCATCCCTGGAAGTGTCCAAGCCAGGTTGGAGCAGCCTGGGACAGTGGGAGGATGTCAGAACCCAGGACGTTCCTCTGGGTGCTCTGGGTGACTCGAGACCCTGGCAGGGGGCTCAGAGACCTTGGCACAGAGTCACAAACACCTGTGCCTTTGATTTTAGCCCATGGAAACAATTCCCAACCTTGTGTGAGGAGTTACAAGCCACAAGAGTTTGAGTAGAATGACAGTGAATTTGTCACAGGGTGAAAAAGTAGAATTTTGGGGATTTAGAATGGGGGTCAAGAAGCAAGATGGAGGAATCTGGGCATGTCCTGTCCTCCTTCTTCTTGTCCTCCATCCTCTGCTGTGATGGTGACACTTCTGGATTGGTTTAGGGTAGAGACAGACTGTCTAACACAGGTGATAGGTRTTGGAAAATTATTGTAAATAAAGCACGTGTAGTTCTTAGTATAAAAAGCCAACACCACCCCAAGGGCAGGGACTGTGCCACAACCCGACCTGCTGGACAGATCTCAGCAGGGCAGAGAAAGAATGGGATAGAGAGAGAAAATAAACAACCTTGAGAAGCAGAACCGACCAATCTCAACTTCTTCGGTTGCAGGGCTGGGAAAAAGACTCTTTMATACCTTGGGAGCCATTWCAACCACAGAAACCTGAGAGGAGGTGTCCCTGCCCATGGGAGGGGGTGGCACAGGRTGAATTTTRAGGTCCCTCCCAACCCCAACCAATTGCATGATTCCAAATCCCACTGCTGCCCAAGGAAAAGCAGCAATTCCCCAGCAAAGCATTCCTGTTCATTCCTTTTCTTCTGCTGCATCCATGAATTACACATCCCCACCTGCAGCTGGCATTTCCTCAAGGAAAAGCTCAGACCTGAGCCCTGGGCTGGGCCTCACTGAGCACCAGGAAATTACCTGAATGCCCCCAGTGAACTCTGGGGGGGTTTGCCTTTTATCCTTTTTTAAACAAAGAATTTCCCATCAGAAACTGCAACAGGGCCATTTCAGGAAGAGTCTTCATTGTTCATGTTCATGTCTTCTGCTGCTGCTTTTACTGCAGAAGCACAGGAGGAGCTGAGCCTGCTTAGCTGGGATTTACACAGAGATCAAGCGGTCCTGAGTAAAAAAAAAAAAATTAAAAAAAAAGTAAAAACATTGGTTTTCCTTTTTAAAAAAATTATTTCTACCTCGTAAAAGCCCAGCTCTGAGGGAGTGGGGAATCAGGCACTCCCACAGCTAAATATGATCAATAGCTCTGATGTCAGGTCTTATGTATTTATCTAGAATTATATCAAAGTGTCTGGATGAGTTGAATTAAAACAGGCAAAAGAAAATGCTCTGATCTATCTTGATGAATTAGAACAAAATCTCACATTTTAGGAGCTCCTCTTCCTATATTCCAAGCAGTCCTTTTAAWAAGAGGCAGCACTCACAGGAATTTCCAAACCAAAGCAGAATTTTGTCTACAAGGACTGAACTACAGTCTCTGGGAGACTCAGAAGAAATGCAAATAAGTGTTTMATTTATCTCCTTTGAACCACTATTTGCTTTGTTGGTGCCAGATATAGCAAGTGCCTGGGCAGCTTTCATTATTTTATTATTATTTACAGCAATTTCTGCACACAGTAGCAGCAATTTGCTCACTTTGAGTTTGTTCTCTCTCTTGATTACAGGAGCTGGAGGAAGCAGGCAGCCAATTCTTTCATCTGAGCTCTATCAGGGAACACTTAATTAGAAGATTCCTTAATTAGCTTTGTTTACTTGTTGGATCAGGCCTCCGAACTAGGCCGCAACATCTGATGGCAGCTCCCAGGGCTGGTTCTTATCTCCCAGAATCAATTAAATTGATGTTTTGCTTTTGGTCCCAGCAATTAATCATCAACTGAGAGGGTTTTTGGCCAAATCCTGGACTGCTTTGGGTGGAAGGGACCTTAAAAAAAATCTTCTTTCCACTCCCTGCCATGGGCCCTTCCTGCAGGCCGAGCTGCTCCAGCCKGGCCCTGGGCGCTTCCAGGGACGGGGCAGCTTCTCCAGACAAATGAAACTCCTGACAAAACCTTCCCAGCCCGCTTGGAAGGAGATAATTTATTAATTTCTAGTCTCCTTGCTTTAACTGCATTTCTGCCCACGTGAGGAGCAAAGGCTGGACCCAACAGCCCCAGGGCTGCAGCAGGAGCTGGGTTTAAGCTGGTCCTGACTTGAGGCCCCACTGCAGTCCCCACTTAAGGCCACCTGGTGATCTCAGTTGAGCTGAGCTTTGTTGTGCCCTAAAAAGCTGCTCTGGGAGCGCTGCAAAGATAAAAGTGGTCTTCAACAATAATTYGATTTTTGTGGTGTTGGTTGAGGGCTGGCTGCTGAAGGGACATGTGCTTGAACAAGTGCAGCTGCTTCAACAGGAGAAATTTCATATCCCTCATGTTTTGGGAGTTGGATCCTCAAAGCAGCAGCAATATCCAGACTGAAGCAGTGAAATATTTCCCTATTTGCCCACTTTTGCTGTGCCAGCTTAAGTAAGTCCTGTGGGTGACAGGGTGAAGAGAGAAAACTGCATTTACAACACAGCTGAGAGCACATGAAGGCTCATAATGACTCCATTTCCTTCCCAAAAATTTTCAGTATGAATGGAAATAAAGATAAAACMCAAGTCCAAAAGAGCATTTGTGAGCTGCATGGACAATTAAAAAGCAGAGAGATTTTAGGGTTRTGGTTTTATCTGCAGAGAGCTGAAGCAGAGAATTCCAGGATGTTCTTCCTTTGGTCACAGAAAGGGGATGAACGGCTCAGGAATACTTTCACTATAATTYAGTTATTTCTATCTTTGGGATATTTTTTCCCCTTGCTGCAGAGGCAGCAATTAAATCCATGTAGGGTGTTCACAAAGGCACCCTGGAGTGAGTGAATCATATCCCCACAGGCACAAGTGAAAAGCATTTCTTGGGAAGATGTAAAAAWCCCTTTATTTCCCAGTCTGGCACGAGCTGCTGCCCATAAAACACAGATTCCGGGGAGAAATAAAGCTGGGAGAGCTGTGCTGCAGTGAGGTGGCTCAAGGCAGCTGAATGTGCTCAGCTCTGCAGTCTGTGAATAAAAATCCCTGAATTCTGCAGCCAAAGCAGCTCACCTCTCAGCCCAGCCCTCCTGCAGGCTGCACACTCCTGTGCTGTCCTTAGGGATGGAGCCCAGGATTTCTGAGGGAYGGAAGAGGAACCACCCCCATCACTCTGGGTTTATTTTAATAGCATCACTTAATTGGAAGGTTTGCAGAGGTCTGCAAATACTCGTCTCCATTTCRGCTATTTCATCCCTGGCACTTCTCCTCCTGGAGAGAAAAGGGCTTTGCACCACTCTGAGGCAGAGATTAAATTATAAATTACCCAGCCTGGATGAGAGGTTACTGGGAGAATCAGGGTTTTTATTGGCACTACTGATAAGTGAAGATAAGGAGTTGCTGGTTTTAAATTTTGCAATTTTTTTTTTTAGGGAAATATTTTTGTATATTTTTCTCTGTGCAATTTTTTTGACAAATACTTCACTTCCATTTAAACTGCAGCTGGGTTTTCCTTTTTTCCCTCTTTTAAGATCTCTATCTCTTRGTCCTTTCTACAACTCTCAATAAAATCTTAAATGGTAAAAACTTGAGTATTCGAACTTCTGTTTCAGACATTTCATTTGGATCCTTTAATCATGTTCACATGAATAAATCTTTACCAATTCTTTTCAGTTGGCTTGATCATCATAATCATATTTTCCTAGTCTGTKAAATATACATTTATTATTCTTCCCACAATTTTTCCCTCTCTCCAATCCCATTCCCAAGGTGTTTCCTCTAGACTTGATACCAAAAGGAATTCAGAGCCTGTTTTTCTGGACAAGACCTTAAGGATGTTCAGTAATTTTTAGTATTCCAGCACTTGTGTGGTAACATTTTTAGACCCTTTCAAAGCCTTCAGATTRGTAGAAATTACAGCATCAATTTGGCTTTTATAGAAAAGAAATGTATTATTGAAACTGGCACCAGTAATTAACTAACAGGGAAGTGGGGCATTAATTGTGGGACATTTCCCAGGCTGGCCCATGGCAATGGGGTGAACTTCYCCCAGCAGTGCAAGGGCTGCAGCTTTGACGCCTCCACAGCAAAAAATCAGAGCTAAATCTCCAAGGCTCTGCTGATTCCTAAACAGGGCCACCAGAACTGCCTGGAAATGGCTTTAACTCTGCTTTTCTGGGAGAACAGCCTTTGACTCTGCTTTTCCAGAACAGCCTTTGACTCTGCTCTTCCAGGAGAACAACCTAAAACTCTGCTTTTCCAGAAAATCTTTAACTCTGCTTTTCCAGATCAACCTTTGGCTCTGCTTTCCCAGGAGAACAACCTGGCCATTTGTCCTGAGGCAGGACAAGGTGCCTGACCTGGGGCTGCAGAGAACAGGTGGGGGATTGGGAAGGATGAGGCAGATTTCTCCTTTATTTCCCATTTTCCTGCTTCTCCCATGGGATCCATGAGAGGCTGTTTGTACAGCTGTAAAAAGGACATTTCAAAGGCTGAAGGAAGCAGGGAAGGTCCTGTTTCACCTTCCACTCCACAATAAAACAGCTGGGCAGCATTGTTGGTTTGCAGGGGAAGTTTTGGGGTGGATTCTCCCTGGTTTGTGCCTGGTGCAGCTGGAATGACCTTTGGGAAAGCTGGGAGAGCTCCCTGACCCGCAGCACTGCACTGCAGTGTTCCAGTGGCCCTGGAACAAAGTTCTTTTTGGGGGATAAAGGCACCAACGTGATAAAACAATGGGAACAAGAAATAACCAGGAGGGAAGAGATGGCAGCAAAGGGTTTTCAAATGAGCAATTCACTGAACCATCAAACCAGGAGTGTTTGTGCCACTGTTTGAGCTGCTACATGTGCATTATATACCCAGCCAAGGTCCTCTCTCCCAGTTCCATGCCTTGGGCTGGAATTCCTGGAATTCCCCAGCTGGTAGAGGATAAAACACCTGAAGATTTTTGTGTTATTCAGAAGGAGAGGTTTGCATCTCTCYGTGACACTACAGAAGGGCTGGGGAGGGTCAGGAGCTGGCTCTGTGCTAGAGGAAAATCCTGTGTGATTTGGGAAATGTTTCCTTGGTGTTCAGAGGCTCAGGAGGCCTCTCATACCCTGAGAAAAGCAGATRTGAGTTCACAGACACCCCAGAAATGGCTGTCAGCAGATTGAAGGAGAACTTTGGGCAAGTCAGTCACTCCTCACACACCTTCACAGCTGCTCTGCAAAGCAGCACTGTTGGGACCCAGGACATTCCTCTGGCTGCAGTAGAATGACRGTGAATTTGTCACAGGGTGAAAAAGTAGAATTTTGGGGATTTAGAATGGGGGGGTCAAGAAGCAAGATGGAGGAATCTGGGTGTGTCCTGTCCTCCTTCTTCTTGTCCTCCATCCTCTGCTGTGATGGTGACACTTCTGGATTGGTTTAGAGTAGAGACAGACTGTCTAACACAGGTGATAGGTATTGGAAAATTATTGTACATAAAGCACGTGTAGTTCTTGGTATAAAAAGCCAACATGACCCCAAGGGCAGGGACTGTGCCACAACCCGACCTGCTGGACAGATCTCAGCAGGCCAGGGAAAGAATGGGATAGAGAGAGAAAATAAACAACCTTGAGAAGYAGAACCAACCAATCTTGACTTCTTCTTCRGTCGTGGGGCTGAGAAAAAGAGACTTTTTAATACCTCAGGGGTCATCCCAACTGCAGAAACCCGAGAGCAGCTCTGGTGTCTCTGTTTTCTGGTGAACATTTCCCCTTCCCAGCTTCTGTTTCCCTAATGGCACTGCAGGCTYTCTCTCAGAATTTGTGCCCTCACAGTCTCCACATGAGTGACGGGGCTCTGCAACATGTGGCAGTAGCAATGAGCCATGGAGATGGCACCCAYGGCCAGCTGGGACAGAGGTTTGGCATCCTGAGGGGAACTGGCTTTTAGGAGCTGTCAGGGAAGATTTTGTACAGGCTGCAGCTTTGAAGTACTGGGAAAAATATTTCAAAATTGCTTCTTATGATTGCAAGTTAAATTTTTAGATTTCAGGAAAAGAGGCTTTGCTTGTTATGACAGTAACACATCATGGAAAGCAATTTCTTGGATACTTTTTGGGGGTTGTTTTGTTTTATTTTAATTTGGTTACAAGCAACTTGTTTTCCATCTCCCCTTCTCTTTTCAGTGTGCAGGTGAAGAGAGAAAAGAGGAAATTTTCCTATTCCCCAGACACATCTCAGTGAGGCTGTGTTGCTCCTTCTGCTGGATTTCTTGGTTTGGGAGTGTGGCAGGGCTTCTTCCCAGGGATCCGAGCACACGGGGGGCACAACCTGTCACTAAAATCACCTTTCATTTCRGGAACACCTGAATGTTTGATTGAAGACCACAGAGCTGGGAGGAGGCTGTGAGGCTGCAGAGGTGGCTGCAGAAGGAGGAGGCGTTTTGGCAGCTCCTGCACAGCCAGCAGGGAGCRAAGGCCCAGCCAGAGGCAGGTGCAGGTGCCTTTTGGGGCTCTTTCCTCCAGGGGTGTGTGTGTGGAAGAGCTGGGGGTGAACCAAGGGGAAGGGAGGAGTTATTCCTGACAGAARTGCAGCTGCTGAATAAAACAGGAGGCAGCCACTGAGCTCAGAGGTGGGGAAAACAGCCCAACCAAAAACCTCCTGCAGATTTMATTTGGGCTGGGCAAGAGTGTCCAAATCTGGAGCTGCCATCCCTCTCTCCTGACCCAAATCAGCCCCTGGGAGCTCCTCACCCCTGGAGCAGCTGCTGGAGCTGGGAGGTGCTGTGYGAGGGGAAGGAAAAGGGGGCAGCAAGGGTTAATCCTGGGTTTGCAGGTCCCTGGGGAAAAGCTTGGGGAATTTGGGGCTCCTCCAGCGCCTCCTTCTGGGAATTCTCCCCCTGGCAGTTGCGGTTTGGGGGATAAGGGAGRGCAGAGAGAGCAGAAACTCCTTCTGCTGGACTTCTGGAGGGGAAAAGCTCCTGCAGGAGCTCCAGGGCGTCAGGAGAGCATCAGAGACAGCCCCAGGGCAAGCCTGGAGTGAGTGTTTCTGCATCCTTGGGGAGGAATGGGATGTGGCAGAGAGGGATTTGGCCTTTTCCAGTGGCAGAGGAGGGGAAGCTCCCTTGCAGGAGCCCTTGGCAGTGCCCTGTGCTTTTTCCAAAGGCAGTGGTGGGACCCAGGGATTTGTGGATGTTCTGAGGAGGAGGAGAAGGGGCTGTGTGAGCCCTGCTGTCAAGAGGAGCCCAGGGAGAGCATTTACTCCACCTGCCTGCTCCCTCCTCCCTCTGCAAAGCTGCTGCTGCTGCTGCAGCAGGTCCAGCTCCTGGCAAAGGTTCAACGCTGCACCAGCCTGGGAGGAGAGAGGAGGAGAGAGGAGGAGAGTCCCGCAGAAAGGAGGAGCTCCGGGCCACCTTTGGCCAGCAGCAGAACTGCTGCAAGCCAGGCAAGGGCTGCAAAGAGCCCGTTTCGCTTTTCCATCAGCAATTCCTGCTGTGCCCCAACTTCCAGAGGGTTAATCAGGCTTTTAGCACCTCCAGGCATCACCCTGAGAGCTGCACTTTGTGTTTGATACCACATCAAACTCACCCCAATGAGCCCACAATGCTGCAGCAGAGGATGGGGATGTCCATGGGAGCAGAACAGATTTGTCCCAGGGAAGGTGGTCTGGTTTTTGATGAGGCCAGGTAAAACTGGATGAGGAGGGGGGAAAGTCCATTTACACCCCAAATCAACAACAGTCAGGAGGAAGGTGTTAAATAAGGAATAGAGTGGTAGGATGGGAACAGATGGAAACCCCCAGGTTTGTAACAGCCCTGGGGCTCTTCTCCCTCACTCCTGCCATCATTCCCAAAGCCCTGGCACATGGCAGAGCCTGTGGGCACCAAGGCCAGGCTGCAGGAACCAGGCCCAGTCCTGCAGCAGGGGTGTGAAGAG
>JACDOX010000277.1:591294-611768 GCA_014549065.1 Cardinalis cardinalis | reverse complement strand
AGGAATGCTTGGCTCCTCCCTCTGGGCTCACATCTCCCAATGGGATGCTGTGGTTCTTATCAGCCATGCAGGGACATTCAATGGCCTCTTATCAGCAGATGTCCCCTGGAGGGAGGAGTGGGTGTGGAAGAGATAAGGAAAGCTGCCCACTGAACAGAAGCCAACTGCCATGCAGATGGTGAATAGAACACAATTTGCTTGGCAATCCAGGACACYTCCAGAGAAAAAGTGATAAACCTGTCTGACAAATCATTGCCCTACTCAGCTCCGTGTTACCCAATTTAACAGGGCCAAAATTCTCCTGAATCAACAGCTCTGCCATAGGAACGTGCCCTCTATTGACAGAGTGACCAAACTGTCCTTTGGCTCCTTAAAAAGGAAAAAAGCCCAGAAGTGTCTCTCCTCAATTAGCGAAAAAGCCACCTCATAGGACCTGGGGGACTTCACCTCATACTTAAGGATAACCAATTGGACAGGAGCCAAAGTCCAAAAGTCCAGCCTGAGCAATTCACTAGAAAAAGAAGAAAACAAAGAAACAAATTGCTTTTGTGAGGTGTTTTACCAGAGGCAAGAATCTCTTGCACCTGGCTCGGTTTTTCCCTGTAAAGAGTTCTGTTATTTTGCCTTTTATTAAAACCTYTTTGTTTCCAMCACTACCACAGAAGCCATCCTGCTGATTTTATGCCTTCTGAGATAGCTGAGCTATCCTGGGTGTGAAATAGATCTCCAAGARCTTATGGGACCTGGCTGGAGGAGACCCTATTTCACCGTGTCCCACTAGGGCTGGGGGAATGCAGGGCTGATAGGGATCCAGGGAATTCTGTGGCACTGTGGCAGAATTCCATTCCAGGTCCTGCTGAAAAAGGGAATTAAAACCCTCTGGACCTCTCCAAGGAGTCTGTGCCTGTCTCTTGTTGGAATGCAGATCCCAAAGTCACTGAACTGGGAAGTTTTGGACATTGCTGAACCCAGCTGAGCGAGCTGTGGGGGAGTCCCCACCCCTGGAAGGGTCCAAAGGCAGGGTGGGATCTGGAGATTTGGGGATGTGCTGTGCTGGGCCCACTGSGACTGGCTGGGGTTGGCTTTGGTGGTTTTTTCCAACCTTGGAGGCCTTTCCCAGCCTCAGTGATCCCGTGCCAGGCTCTCTGCAGCTCCTGGGTTTGAGCTGGGAATGCTGGGGAGGCCCAAAGCCAGGTCATTACTGACTCTGACACTCACTAACAAACCCAAACCTGAGTGACTCCTGGGGAATTCACTGCTCCTGGATTCCTTTCAGCAGGAATCTGAGGCACTTTTGAACTCCTACAAGGCGCCTTTCAGCATCATTAAGCACCTAAACACCTTTACAGATCTGTCCCCAGGAAACCTCCTGTCCAAGTCCTGCAATGTTTGGTAGTTTTACACAAAAGCAAAARCTCTTTCAGGAGCACAAATCCTGTTTCCAGCTGAGGAGCAGGCAGAGGACAGCGTAACCCACAGCAGCTCGTGCATTGCTGCAAGGTTTCTGTCTCCTGCAAACCCAGTTCTGTGTGTTTCACCTTCCTGCACGGATGGAAAGAAATAATTTCTTTACTGGACAAAACAACAATTTTCCTCTCCCCTGTCCAGCTGCAGATGGGAATAAGTTTGTCACACCTTGGCTCCATGAGAGCTGGGCTCTGGTGCCTGTAAATTCAGTTTAATTAATGAACCCTGCYCTTTCTCAGAGCATGGCTGGAGCCAGGGGAGCTGTTGGCAGGTAAAGAGTGGTTTTGCTGAAAAAAGGTTTAGAAATAGACCTGACACCTGAACAGAACACAAAATGAACTGCCAAGAGAGCAATGCAAACCAAGGGACAAAATCAACATTATCAGACAACTAGGTACCAAAATGTGCAGTGGAATATTCAGACAGAAGRTGTCTGGGCAATGGGATTGTCAGACAATATCTTAAACATTGTTCCATGATAAAACATGTTCAGGCAGATGGATAAACCCACTGCTTTCCTCCTTTTGGTGGGGTATTTGCATGTTTAATTATCCACCCTACTCTGCTGCTTTTTCTGTATGGTTTCTGCTGGGGACTGAAAATCAAGAGTTCAATTCTTATCAGGCCTGATCATTCATCTTCCAGAGGGACTGACTTATTACATTAATGAACAGATGGTTTTTGTTGTATGAGGTTTTTCATTGACTTCATTATTTTATTTTTTCCTCCAGTTTCCATGTCCTTTCTCTTGCTAAAATATAACCTGGTTTATTCAAGGGCCCTCTTTGCTGTTTGTACATGCACAGAACCTGGCTTGAGAGGATCCAGACTGATCCAGGAGAGCTCTTAAGCATTATCCCAGAGGAAAAAAAAAACAAAACAGTATTTTCTTTCTTTTCCCATCATTTTAGCGGTAGTAACACTTTAACTGCCGTAGTTTTGATTTGGACACAGGAGGGCACCAGAATTCCATTTCTTAAACTTCAGTTGTGCTACAAAAAAAAAAAAAAAAAAAGAGGAGAGGATTTCAGGAAAGTCTGTAAGAACAGGGCTTCTTTTTAATGACTTTAACTTCACATTTAGAAACTTAGAGACATTTAGAAATGTAGAGAAAGGTTCTGCTTTTGCAGCCTGATTGCTGCTCTTTCASTTATAAAGGGCTAACACGACTTTTGTAGAGCACTAAAAATGTGGGTGAACGYCAGACACCCAAATTCTCCCAGCTCTGATCTGTCCCTCGGAATCAGGGTTTGATGTGGCTGAGAGTTAACTTCTGCTGTAGTCTCACTTAGAGTTTAATTATTGATCCTGCTCCTGCTGGGGGCAGAGAAGAACAGGCTCCCACCAATGGCTCTGTGAAGCAACAGAGAAAATGAGCAGGAAAACATGGATTTGGAGATAAAAAATGAAATAAAATACTTTCTGAAATACCTCCACCTTTCAGTGAGAGCTGAGCTCACTCCCTGACATTTGCAAATCCTGATATCTGACGGAGCATTCCCCAAGTTCCCCCATTTGGGTAAAACCAGCACTCCAGTTGCTACTTGCCTGCCTTTCATGCTTTGCTCTGGTTTTCATTTGCTGCCAAGAATTTGTTTCACCTGGGCTGGAAAAACACTGGCACAGCTCAGGCAGCTTATCTCAAAATCAGGAATCTTACAGTAAAATCAGGGTCTGGGCTGTCAGTTCCACTCCTGAGCAGAAAATTGGCAGCCAGAATTCAGGAGGCCTTGAAAAAGAGTTGGTGTCTCCATGAAAACTTTCCTTCTTTAATGATCTGCCCAGATCTCAGCAGGTTCCTCAGTCCCCCTCCTGTCCCCGACAGGACACCTCTCATGGAGCTGTTTCTCCTCTTTTTTGGGGGGTTGTGCTGCAGAAATCAATGCCCAGGCCAAGTAAAAGAAATAAAGAAAGATATAAAAGTGCCTTTCTAAGGAAAGAAACAGCTAGTTTTGCTCTGCTGAGRAAAAACATTGTAACTGATTTTGGGTGTTAGCACACAAAGGGCACCTTGAATTTCAGCAAGGAATATTCCATTGAAAGCACTGAAACTTTACAAGATTTAACCATCAGCCCTGGAGGGTGATGGATGGAGCATGCCCAGGATGGAAGGGAATGCAGAGTGATCCAAAACCCCATTCTCCTCTGCTTCTCTTGTTGCCATACACTGCACAAAAAGGCCACAGAAAAGCCACATCCCATTCATAGCAAGGAATATTTTGAAATCCAGGTAGTCCAAAATCAGACCTAGAAAATCACAGTTAATTGTCTTGACTTCCCAGTGACACTGCTAATCACATGAAGGCCTCACAGCCCTTTGCAATGTGAAGTTCCCATCTACAAAGCCTGGCTGAATCTTTCAGGATTTGCCAAAGCCATGAATATGGTCTGTWCCCACAGCTGGGACACCCCATCCCACCAGGAGGGGCCTCTCTGKGAGCCCCCAGCTCCAGGGAAACCCACCCTGGCCCCACTCAAACCTTAACCAGAGGAACTGCAGCTTTTTCGGCATGAGAACAAGGATTTTATGTGCCAGAACAACATCTGAGCGAGGCTGGCTGTGCTGAGTTGGTGTTTTATAAATAACAAATCAGTTGAGCAGCTCCAGCTTGCAAATCTCGTCTCCTTTTCCTTCTGTCCCTCCCTCCATGTTCTGTGCTGAGGCCTCAGGTGCTGCTGCAGTTCTCAGGAGCTCCTTGGGCCCCTGGAGCATCTCCCCAGCAGCAGCCCTGCGACAAGACACAGACATCATTTCAGGGCAGCGTTTGGGTCAGGGTTAGGAATTTTCTATAATAGGGTTATGAATTTTCTGTCAGTTTTTCAACCTCTGAGCCTCAGGCTGGGCCCTCCCAGTGGGCTCCCCTGTTGGGGGAGACCCTCATGGAGTGGTTTTGTGTCAGGAAAGAGAGATGCACTGGATTTTTTGGGGTGTTCAGATTCTTGTTTATTGTTATCTTATCTAAAGTTTTGCATGCTGTCCATGCCAGGTTCAGTGCACTGGAAAAGCAYTGCAGAAATGGCCAACAATCTCTCAGTACAAGGTCTTTTAAGACTAAACTATCCAATTAAGAAAGGACACCTGGATTATTTTCCCTTTTAACCCGATAACTGATCCCAAAGAGCTGCAATGCAGATTTTTCTGCCCAATTACAAAATGCCATCCAAACCCATGGGGAAGGAGGAAGAAGAAACCCAGGACAGCACCCTGTGCCCTCCATTTTACTTCTATCCACAACACACTAAAAAYCCCAAACCCTCAATTCCTCTCCCAGTGGCACTCCTACACCACTCTCTATAATCTATTTCACATTTTTGTGGATTCTGGTCTATCTTGAAGTCCAGGAAACTTTCTCCATGRGTGAGGGTCAGAGTCAGAGCTCCCCTGGGGTCAGGGCACCCCASAGSAGTCAGAGGAATATTCCCCGTGGTGCCCTGCGTTTCCACAATTTTCTGTGAGTTCATTTCCCCCATTTGGCTGCCTGCTGCACACTGGGTGTGACAGGACTGCACATCCTGGGTGAGTAACACTGTGTGTGTGTGACAAAGCCAGCTCTGCTCCTGGGGCGCCAGATCAGCACCACTGYTACAAAACCCGGGGCACTGTGCAGAGGGACTGTGCCTAAGAGTGACATCGAGGGTCCTGCATGCAGCTTTTGGCTTTTATTTGGGTTCATTTGTTAGAGCAAATTGCTGATAATTAATTCTTATTTATGCTGCTCTGCCCCTTTCAGGCACCAGTGAAGAGGAAGGAAAAYTGAACTTACTGGAAACACAGGTGAGAGAGGAGGGAGTATGGAAAAGTCTTCCTGAACACGCCAGGCTGGGATCAGAGGGACCCAAAGCGATCTGCCCAGGGCACCCCGAGAGCTGAGCAATAGCTCTGCCCTKCTGCCTCTCACTTGCAGTGTAAAATAATCAAAAATGTGATGATCTCTCCAGATCTTCATGCTTTCATGCAATTAAAGAAGTGGTCAGGCGTTGAAATACTCTGAATAATCAGTGTTCTCTTTCAYGTGTGTCCAGTTCATGGCAGGGGGCTGGAAGGAGATAAGATTAAAGTCCCCTCCAGCCCCACTATTCCATGAATCCATGGGCTCCACAGGCACTAATAYAGACCACATCCACTTACTACAGCCCCGGGGAGATGGGAAGAACCTGGATCTCCTCGGTTTGGCCCTGAGGCTGCRTGAACAATGTGATTTAACACCTCTSTAGGTGTTTCTGAGCACCCCTGTCCCGGGACCTTTGCCAGCCCAGCCCACAGAGCTGCAGGATGCAGCCAGCCCTGCTCCGGCCCTGCAGGGCCCAGCTCGTGCTCAGCAGCTCCCCGTGTCCCCAGCTCGAGGTGCTTCACCGCCAAGCCCTTGCTGGAGCGGCAGCTCCCGGCCTGGAGTGGGGCTTGGCGTCACCGAGCGCCGAGTCAATCTCTAGAACATCGAGTCTCCTGTCAAGTGTGGCCCTGTGACATTTCCCAGATGCCTGGAGTGCTTTTCCAGTAACCGCGTTGTTTTCTTAGCTATTAATGAGTTACTCTGAACGGCACAGCAGCCTTGGAGCAGCCTGGGCTGGTGGAAGGGTTGGGATGAGATGGGCACGAAGGTCCCTTCCCACCCAAACCATGCCGTGGTTCTGTAGAACCCCAGAATATCCTGAGCTGGAAGGGACATGTGGGATCAGTGATCCAACCCAGGCCGTGCACAGACACCCCAAAATCCCACCCGGGGCATCCCTGGAGCAGTGTCCAAAGGCTCCTGGAGCTCTGGCAGCCTCGGGGCCGTGCCCATTCCCTGGGGAGCCTGGGCAGTGCCAGCACCTCTGGGAGAAGAGCCTTTCCAAAATCCAGACTTTCCCTGATCCCAAACCTCTCCCTGTTCCCAAACCTGTCCCTGATCCCCAGGCTGTCCCCGATCCCCAACCCTTCCCTGACCCCGAGGCTCTCCCTGACAGTGACTCCCCTCATTTCCAGAGCCAGCGGGGCCATTTCTCCTCGCTCATACCCAAGCCCTGAGGCAGCGATACCGAACCCAGGCCCGGCTCAGTCCCGGGCGGCTCCGGCCGTGTCCCGGCGCCGGGGCGGGGCCGTGCGGGGCAGGTGATGCCGGGGGCGGGGAGAGCCGCCTCCTTCTCTTCTTCCTCCTCCTCTTTCTCTTCCTCCTCCTCCTCCTCCTCCTCGTCCCGCCGCGCTCTCCCCGCCCTCTCCTCTCTCGGCGCCCGGGGAGGCTGCGAAGTTGGGCGTGTGCCGGGCAGTTCGCGGAGCGCGTTCGGGCTCGGCTCTGGGAGGCGGGAGCGGGGCCGGGAGCGGGGCCGGGAGCGGGGCCGGGAGCGGGGCCGGGAGCGGGGCCGGGAGCGGGGCATGGCTCAGCAGCCCGGGGCGCCCGGCCCGCGGCTCCAGCGCGGGGCTGCGGCGGGCGAGGCGCGGCGCTGAGGAAGCCCCGAACCCCCCGAACCTCCCGGGACCCCGGGGACCCCCGGAGCCGCCGGCATGGCCCGCTGGATCCCCACCAAGCGCGAGAAGTACGGGGTTGGTGAGTGACTGAGTGCCCGCCAGGATGCCCCGGACCTGTGCGCCCCTTCCCATCCCTTTCCCCCCGTTCCGTGCCTTCCCTCTGTTCCGTACCTCCTCTCCCACTCCGTCCCATCCCTCCTCTTCCATCCCGTCCCTTTCCCTCCTTTTCCTTGTCTCCCTTCCTTTTCTTTCTCTCCCGTCCCTCTCGGGCTCCGGTCCCGGTCCGGCCGTGCCCGCTCCCCGAATCCATCGGGGTGCGTGTCCAGCGCTGGCTTCCAGGAATCCCTCAAAGTTCAGGGCTGACTTTTATCATTTTGCCTCTCCAGCATGTTTTACACTGAAAACAGCTCTAGCACAGCAGAAAAAATTTGCCTACTGGTGTGCCGGGAAGGAGATGTGCTTGGGAAAGGATAAAGAGGCTGTCATGGGCAGATTGAGGGCTCTGGGTGATGTCTTTGCCAGCGGCTGGAAATCTTGATTTAGGGTGAGGGATGGGGAAAGCTTGACTGGAAGTGTCCCGGGCCAGGTTGGACGGGGCTTGGGCAACCTGGGATAGTGGAACGTGTCCCTGCCCGTGGCAGAAGTGAAACTGGAGGAGCTTTAAAGACCTTCTGACCCAAACTATTCCATGATTCTGTGATCCATGATTCCATGATTCACAGACTGACAGCTTGTACCTCCTGCTCTGTCCCCTGTTTAAAAGGATTTTTCTGAGTGCTGGCTCAATTGTGTCTAACAGGAACAGAACTCTGTGGTGTTGCTGATAAAATTCCGCTTTGCTTGAGAGTTTTAAACCCACAGTTTTGAGGTCGGTGGTGAGAATTGGGCAGGGAACATTTGGCAGGAAGCCACWTATGAGACAGAGAGCTTTTGATAATTTATGTTACTAATAGTGATCTTCTGTGCCATTGGTGCTCAGTATTGGACTTCTCAATGTGAGAAAAAATTACTAATTTCSTGCTTGCAAAGTGTACATCACCCCTGCTCCCCTGAGGGTGTTCAGCCTGCGAGTTTGAAGGTGAAAAACCTCACCCTGCATGATTTTCACAGCAAACTCAGCTGGGTGACCCCTCCACTTCAGAGTGGCTGTGCAGGAGGCAGCTCAGCTCCTCGCAGGAGCTGCAGAGACATTTTACAGCCTTATCTGGTTTCTCCAGGTAACTGGCAGGGTGTGGAGTGCTGACACCCTGAACTTTGTTTCTTGCTGTTTATCCATGGAAGTGTGTGCGTGGCCTGCTGAGATTGCTGTGGGCAGATGCAATTTCCAAACTTTGGTGGATGATCAGATAACCCGTATCCTGCCGGGGTGATTGGCTCTGCTGGTGTTTTCTGAGCACACCTTTGAGCTGCTCCCCAGCTCGGAATGGCCTTGGGCAGCAGATGAATCAGAGGCACTCCTCTGACTTCCCTTTTATTTATTACCTTCCGGGGTGAGTTTTCCATGCTGGCCTCAGCCAGCTGCTCCTTGTGACAGCTCCTCTCCCAGAAAGGGCACTGGCCTGAGAGTAAGCAGGGTGAAGGGAAAAAATGCCTCTTCCTGCATGTTTCCACCCAAAAAGTGTGTGCTGGGACGTACCCTGTGACTCCTGAGTGATCAGCTGGGTGAAAGAGGTGTTTTCTTTCCCCAAGYGACATGGGGGCTGTCCTGCTGCAGCTCTGGGGTTTCGTTTGCAGCCAGGACTGATAAGGTTGATCCWCAGGCAGTGCCAGAATTATTGTGGCACTGCCTGGCTTTGACTCACTGCACTGTAACTTTGTCAGTTTGGTGTTTGCAGACTTGGTGCGTTTCTTACCTGTGAGTGTGTCCCGTGCAGTGCTCGGGGGCCCAGCTCTCACTGCTTTGGGGTTACCAGGGAGGGTTGATGGGGTTTGAGAGGGAGATTTGGGCTTCTGGGCTGGGACTRTACCAGTGCTGGAGTGGCTGCAAGGAGGGGAATGCCCCGGGTTGTGTGGGGTGGTGACACATCCCAGCCAAGCATGARGTGTAACAACACAGCTTTTGTTCAGAAAGAAAAGAAAAGACTGAGGGGGGATCTCACCCATTCATATAGACACCTCCAAAGGGTGCCAGGATGGTGCCAGAGCCTTCCCAGTGATGGCTATAAAATAAAACACAAGTTCCACCTCACCACRAGGAAGAACTTTTTCCAGGTTCTGTGGAACAGCTCCAGGGAGGGCCTGGAATCTCCCTCCCTGGAGACATCCCAAACCCACGTGGATGATGCCCATGTCACCTGCTCCAGCTGGCCCTGCATGGGCAGGGCCTTGGGCTGGATGAGCTCCAGAGGTCCCTTCCACCCCTAAATAGTCTGGGATCCTGCAAAAGAACACCCAGATTGTAGCTGCTGGTGGTCTCTGCTTTGGAAACTTCTGTAGAACTACTTGGATTTATTTAAAATGTGACCCTGGAAGTCCTGGCAGTGTAGTGGGGAATTCCAGGAAGTCAGCTGTGTGATTCAGTGCCACTTGTCTGATTTCTGCCCTTCAGAAGGGTTTCTGTCCTGGGTTCTGTTTTACAGGTCCATGAATTGTGAGTTCCAGTGGATTTGCTGGTTTTATTCTGCCCTGAACTGGTTGAAGCTGGGGAGGGCTCCTGTCCCCACAGATGGCAGAGGGCTGAGTTTGGAGTGGCAGCAGCAGGGAGGGCAAAACTGGGAATTGCAGCTTTTAGGGAAGCAAACGTGAGAGACAAGCAGCTTGCAGCTCTTGCAGCTTCTCCCTGGCAGTGAGCTCCCAGCAAGTGACAGATGGGCTTTGGGGAGGGACAGGAACACCACGGAGAGCTCACAGGCAGCGTCTCCTCCCCGGGCCTGGCAGAGCCTCCTTGCCACAGGCTTCACCCCTGATGGCAGACTGAAAGAGCATCCTCACGGGAAGCTGCTCAGTTCTTGGGCCACGCTGAACACAAGAACCTGTTCTGGTCACGTGTTTCTCTCCAAAAGGAGTTGTCATTTGCAGAAACCCTTTCACAAAGACTCCTTCCAGTCAAAGAACTCTGCTCTGAGGGAAAGAACACTTTAGTGAATTCCCAAGACTTTTAACTTTTCTTATCTATTTGTTTTAAAATTATTAACTTGGAGCATAAGGAACCAATAAKGTAATTACTTTCTTTTTCTGCTGGCAGTAATCTGGATTTGCACTTTAACTCCAGTGCTACACCTGGGTTGTAAAAGCAATTCTGTCATTGCTCATCAGCTGTGCCTCACTTTGTGGCCTGAAGCCTCAATGCAGTGAGAGAGCCTGGAGTCTGTRGAATCCTGAATTAGTCTGTAATAAACCCATTATAAACCAGCAGCCAGGTCCCTTTTGCTGGCCCTTTCTGCTGGAGTGGCGGTGCTGGGCCAGGGCAGGAGCTGCCCCAGCTCCAGAGCAGTGCAGGGTGGCAGTGCTGCCTTTGGGCCCGGGGCTTTCCAGTGCCTGCAGTGATGATGGATCAGGCACACCACGTTCTTGTGGCCCCTCTGACTRTGAACCAACAGGATGTGAAGTGTTTATTCATCCTTGTGCAGCCTGAGCTGCAAATGCACCAATTGTTCAGTGAATACACAAATCTGAGCTTCCAGAATCAGGAATTATTAACTCAGGTTTGCTTGGAAGAGCTCTGAGATGTGGAAACCAGAGTCATTTGCATTTTGGTGAAGGTGGTGGCTTGCACCTGGATGCACTGGGAGGGCTGGGGGGATTCCATTGTCCTGAGGGAACAGCTGGGGCTGTGCCAGGGAGTTTTAGGTTGAAGTTTGGGAAAGGCTCTTCCCCCAGAGGTGCTGGCACTGCCCGGGCTCCCCAGGGAATGGGCACGGCCCCGAGGCTGCCAGAGCTCCAGGAGAGTTTGGACGRCCAGGGATGCCCAGGGTGGGATTTTGGGGTGTCTGGGCAGGGCCTGGGGCTGCATCAGTGATCCCACATGTCCCTTCCAGCCCAGGCCATTCCGTGATTCCTTAACCCTCATTTTTGGGGCAGTGTGGCTGTTCACAGAGTGTGTGGGGTGGGACTGGGGAGGGAGCTGGGAGGTTATCCTGGCATCACCCTGCCGGGCTTGGGTGGCCTCTCCCAGCCCTGGCACCTGTCCTGGCGGGCAGGAGCAGAACTTGGGCTGCTTTATTTGAAGATGAGCACTGAAGTCTTTCCTTTGTCCCATCCCACTGGTGGCTGGTTCCAGTCATGGCTCAGGAATGGCAGCAGCTCCCAAACACYGAGCAGGGCCTGCCAGCCCTGGGTGAYGGATGGAGCAGGAGCAGGTCTGCTCGCTGTGGTCTGGTTTGTGGTGACTCCTGTGGTGCCTTGGAGTGGCTGCCTAGAACAGGGGCTAGACAGAGTTAAAGTGGGCATTTATTAATAATAAATCGATTAATTAAAAATAATTAATGATAAATAATTATCAATTAATGTTTGTTAGAATAAATAATAAATTTATTATTAACACTTAAAGATAAATAATAACAAAATAATAAATATTTATTAATAATATAATAATTAAATATAAATGATAATAAATTAATAAATATTTAACAATAAAAATAATATTCAAGGCCTTCAGTAGCTACACCTTGGGCAGTCAGCAGCMTCCAGGAGGCACAGGAGTCACGAGTTTTTCAGACAGGTATGAGTTTGGTTCATTTACATATCAGGGGTTAATTSTCCAATTACAGCTCCGGGTAATTAAGCCATTTACCCCCAGTTTGCTCCCCCAATTCACTTCTGTTGATGCTTTTTGGGGCCTGGGGCAGTAGAGTGTCCCTGGAYCTCAGGCCTGGAGGGATTGTTGTGTGTGCCCAAAATGTGAAGCCAGTAACCAGCACTCTCTGTGGAGTTCAGAGGGATGCACTAAGGCAGTGCAGGATCTGGAAAATAGAAATGCTAAAACGAGGCATCACCTGGGGTGCTGGGCCATCAGCTCCTGGCTCCCCGTCCCATTCCAGGCACCTGCAGAGCTCTCTCCTCAGCCAGTCTGGGATCAAAGCCCTTCTCAGTGCTGGGAGTTGTGCGTTGTGTCAAATTAGGGCAAAATCCGTGTTTGTCTCAACTTGCTCCTTGCTTTTCCCCCACCGTTCCTGTTCTGACTTCGAGCTCACATCCCCCTGTTGTGCCTCTGGGTCGTTGCAGGGGCTCCAGAGGATGGAAAAGCCAATCCCCCCGTTCCTGCTGCACAGCTGCCCACCTTCCTTCCTATGCATGCAAGCACTCTGCTCATTTCTCCTGCTTTATTATCATTTATGGCTAAAAATTGGCTGATGGCAATGCCAACAAAATTCCCAGTGGGGAAAAGCAAACCCTTTGCATTGTTAACAGCAAAGAATTGAATCTTCCCAGCAGATGACTCTTCATTTCTGACCTAGTTTCCAACTTTTATTACTGTGTCTGCAGTTGATTTGATGTGAAATTTGGCTGAGCTGCTTCTTGCTTCCGTAGTCTTTTCTATTTTTTTAGAATCCATATTAGCCAGGGTCTGTCTTCGCTTATTTTTGGTGATTTCCACTCTATTGCTGAAGTCATTCCCTGTGAAATTAATCCTGTGGGCTTCAAAGGCATCTCATTGCCATGAACAAGACTTGTCAATGTTCCTTATCTCACTCTTACTTTGAAAAGAAATATTTCCCCAAGTGTTTTGTACTTGTGTTGAGTTTGTGACTGACATCACCTTCAGGAACTGTCCCACAGTTCATCTTTTTAACAATTAAATCTCTTTATGGAGGCTCTAAAGAGGCATCCAGAGCTGCTGGATGCTTCTGGAGCTTGGGCTGCTGATTAAATGGGGGTTAATTGTTCTGAGGTGCCAAGAGATCATAGGAACCAACCTCCCCCAGAGCTGGGTGTGGGGCCAGTGCTGAATTTCACACCAATTCTTGATTGTTCTCGTGGTTCTTCCTCTGGCTTAGGGACTGTATTTGCCAGCACAACTRCAAATGGGCGTTACGGAGAGGAAAAGCAAAATAAACACTCATGAACTGAGAAAAATGTAAATATATTGGTCAAGAAACAGTGGCAGTGTATAATGTATAATATTCTTTATCATCATGTGTAATAATCCTTATCATTCAGCTTTGAAAAATGCACACCCCCTCTACCTGCAAACTTTCATTGKGAATCCACATTTTTTGCTCTTCAGCTTGCACTTTACTGGACTGGTAGGACATTTCTCTCAACTATTGCTTTTAAAGAAGAAAGCTCCTATTTCTGCCAGGACATTAAAGCCACAGCCATGACCAAGCTTAGAACCACGTCAGCCCACAGCCATAAACACATTTCCCCCCTTGCTGCTGGAGCTGAGGGGATGTTTCAGGTCCAGTGCATTTAACTGCTGATGCCTGAAATCCTGCCATGGAGTTGGGGCATTTGCCAGCAAACCTGTGCTAATGAAACCAGCCCATAAATACAAGTTACTGAACAGCTTTTTGGGCTGGCAGTCCATGGTTGCCTTCATACAGTGATGGTGTTGCAGAGTTTTAGTTGGAGCAGTTGCTAAAATGATAAAAAATGTCTTTTTGGTGCAGTACAGGCTGTTCTTCTCAGAGAGATCTCCCTGGACTAGAGGGGGAAGCACCATTTAAAGGATTCATTCCCTGGCAGCCTGGTGCAGATGATTGTCACAGAACACAGCCAAACCCAGCAGTGCGGTGGGGAGCATGCTGTGCTCACTGACACTGAATTTTTGGGAGGTGTTGGTGCAATCCAAGTGCCCCTTGTCCTGGAGGTGCTGATTCTGAGCCAAAAGATCATTAAGGTGCAGTGGAGAAGTGGAGATAACAATTCCTGCTCTTGGGAAGTCTGGAACTTTGATCCTCCATGGCAATAAAGCCATTTTATGGCTTCAGCTCCAAAGTTCTGAGAGTGGCTCAGAATGTCACGGGCAAGTACTGGCCAGTTAGTTGTGAAAAAATGCTTTTTTTTCTTTTTCTTTTTTTTTTGCTCTTTTAGCTTATTTCACCTTCACCTGATTCTTCCAGCAGTTCCATTCTCCTGCTCTGACAATGCCATGGGGGCTTCAAGCTGCTGAGAGAGTTTGATGTAAAGGAATAAAGTAAGGAAGGCTTCAGTGCTGAATTCTTAATCTCTGGCATCCCAGGCAGTTTAACTAAAACTTACTGCAAAGTTTGGAGCAGTTTGTCCTTCATTCTTCCTGGCAGCAAAGGGATCAATATTCTTGTTTGGCTTTTTGCTTCCAGTGTAAGACACCCCCCCCCACCACCATTCCCTGCCAAGATTTCCTGCTCCTCCTTTTAATCCTATTCCCCCATTTCTTGTTAYCTGGGATAGGTGGCAAGAGAAGAACACCTTGGAATTCCCATTTCTGTGGAGATGAGAAGCTGTGAGCCAGCCTGTCTGTGCAGTGCCAGTTCCCTGATGGGCTCTGTTCTGCACAATGGGATCAGTGAGCCCCAGGCCATTAAGGGAAGGTCARTCTGCCCCAAAGTGCACCTTGGCTGAGCAGAATTGCAGTCCCATTGTTGTGCATGTCAGAAAKTCTCCTTGTGTTACCCCTGCCAGCTCCAGAGAGCTTTGGGGTTTCCATACAGGGGTTTGCCAGTGGAGCTAAAAGCTCCCTCAGCACTGAACCCCAAATTTCTCCATATGGGCTGAGCCATGCTGTGAGTTCTTTCTCCAAACTGTGGGAGAGCTGCTCTGTCTCCTCCTGAGCCCTGGCTGGGCAGGGGAAGGTGTTGGAGCCCTTGTTACAAATTCCCAGCTGTTAGTTACTGAGGTGGGTTTTGTTTGCAGCTGGCAAGGGGGGGTTCCTCAGCTTTAGCCTGGTTTGCTGTTGGTTGTGTTGAAGTTTGAGCTCAGGGTTCCTTTCTGGTGCAGCTCAGCCCCCAGGCACAGCTGGACCCTGTGCTCAGATGTTTCCCTCCTGAGCCCCCTCATCTCTGCCCTGCCTGCCCTGCAGTGTGCGAGCAGCAGAGCTCAGCCTGGGAGCACGCACAGCTCTGGGCAGGGGCATTTCCAAGTTCTCCTCCTCCTGCTTTGATGTTTTGCCCAGTGAGAACTGGGACAGTCATTTCAAGCCAGTGGCAAATTCAATTAATTCTTTTGAGAGTGCCACACGCTTTCAAGTTGGAAACGAGCTGAGCAGTCCAATTTATGGAGTGCTGGGGTCTTGCTTTTACAAATCTTCCTGAAACTATTATTGGGAAAGTTACTGTCTTGCACTTAAAGTACTCAAGCACAAATTGCACTTTTAGCTCGGAGGAGAAAAGGTAATTACAGACAGACTTGGTGAAATCCAGTTGCAGTTGTGTGGGTGTTGTAAACAAACACTGCATCTTCACGGGCTATAAAAATGAGAATTAAATCAGAGGTTGCTTTTGTGGAGTTGGATTTCAGAGCCCTGGTAGGGCTGTGCCGTTATTAAATCAGAATTAGTGCCGCAGTACTGTGGGCTATAAACTCCTTCTGTRGAGGGCACAGCCCCAAGAATGGCTTTGTGTTCTCCCAGGTCTCTTTGTCCAAAGGAACAAAGGAAAACCATAATATAAAGTTGAGGTGTGTTGAGTTGCAGTGAGGCCAACAGCCTGGGCTAAACRCAAACCTGGCTCTGCCCCTCGAAAACCAGTGGCAAACTGGTTTGTGCTGTGGTCATGTTACAACAATTTCATGGGTCAGGGTGATTATTTTAAATGTTTTAATGTATTTTTGGGAGAATACTGATCCTTCAGTCTGGGCGTTGGTGCTGGGGTCCCAAAGAGGCAGAATAAAGCTGCAGGGCTTGGAGGACAATAACATCAGCACCTTTAACCCTGACAGGATCCCTGGCAGGGATCACCAGACCTGGAACTCTGCARCCTTCAAAGCTGTTTGATGCTCAGGCTAAGCTTTGTTATTTATCTCCCCTTTTCATGGTCAGACACTTTTAGAGAGGTGCTGCTCTCACTGGGATGCCCTGGGAGCAAAAGCTGGGACATTCCCCARACCACAGCCTGGGGAATCACAGGATCAAGGAAGATCAGATGGGAGGAGACCTCAAGGATCATCTGGCCCAGCCTTTCCTGGCCAAACCTTGAAGAGCACCATAAACAGATRCCTCAAACCTGGTAAAATGTACAGAGGTGTGAAGAGAGGCCAGGCTGTTTTTCCAGCTGTGTCTCTGCAAAGGGAACATTTCCTGGTGTTCCAAGGGGACTGGAATTGAAGGTCTGGGTGTTTTGGTTGGTTTCTTTGTTCTGAAATCACGGCCTAGATCTGGTTGGGTGCTGTAAATTCAGGAGCAGCTTGGCTCCTCCACTGGCAGCGCTGATTGATTTCTCCTCTGGCTCACAGCACTCACCCCAGACAGGAGCTGAGACAGCTCATGTAGATTAATTCCTTATCTGAGCTTAAAACCCCCAAGGGCCCTTCAGAGGGAAAATAATAAAGGAAATGGAGAGGCCAGTGAAGAAAATGACACAGCAAAAGGTTTGTGTGTGAGTATTCGCTGGGTGGAAAATAAACCAGAGTGTCTGTGAGGGTCAGAGCACGGGAGCAGCTGCAGTTYGGCTCCTTCCACCCTGAGCACTCTCAGAAACAAAACAGTTTGTGCTGGGGTGAAATTGTGCTGTGCCCAAATCTGGGTGTTTAGGGTGTGTCTGTGTCCTGTGTGCAGTTCAGATGCACGCTGAGAACTGAACATTCCTTATTTTTACACAGATAACCATGGTGTAAACACTTTGCGACAAATATTTGAGGAGAAGGTGACTGATGGGGATTCTGCAGACATGAAAACACAGATACTATCTCTTTTTTTCCTTACAGTCGGGATATCTCGTGCTTCACTTCTGAGTGATCTCAGTTTGCCTGATTTGGATCTGAGAAGCCCTTATTAAAATCCAGGGACTCATTTGTCCCTGCTCCAGAGCACTGTTGTGGAGCTGCCTGTGGGTTTGGGGGTGTTTAAAGCCACAAGAGGCCATGGGATCATCCCATGGGAGCCCTTGTGTAACCTTGGGAAAGCCTCCCCATTCCCATGGGCTGGGCTGTGAGGTTGTTTTTCCTAAAGCAATCCAGGCTTTAGGAGATKAAACCATTGAGCCCAGGATCTGATCCAGCCCCGGATGGGGAGTGAGACAGGATTAGCCCAAAGATGATGAGGACACGGCTGAGAGCCTTCCCTGCTCCCACATCTGGGAATCACTTCCATTTGGGCTCTTTGGTCAGGACAGTCTGTAAAACCTCTGATTGTTTGCCTGTCTCACTCCAAGATAATCCATTATTGAGAGGAAATCAGGGAAATCTTTCAGGCTTTGATCAAGTGTGCATCCAGTCCTTGTCCTGGGCAGGTGGGCAGGGCACACACTCACTTGGGTTTGGCTCCTGGAACAGTCTGAGGTTGGAAGTGTTGGAAGCCTCTGGAGGGCAGTGGCTCTGCCTGCTTTTCTCCTGGCTCCCAAAGAGAGGGTGAATGTAAAACCCCACAGTTACAGCATCCAGATTACCAAGGGCATGTCCCATCCTCCTGCAGAGGCAGCCGATGTCATTGCTCAGATGATTTCATGCTCATTTCTGAGATAACCCCGTTTAGAAATGTGGAGTGSATTCATTGTGTGAGGTCAGCCTGCACAAGGTGCTGAAGTCATAAACCCCAGAATTTCCAGGGACTTTGGGGCTGGAAAGGGCCTTAAAGAGCCTCTCATTCCCTGGGCAGGGATGGTCCACCTGCAGCTGCRCTCTGCTGTCTAAGGGTGGCTGTTAATGAAAGCATTTCCAGCTGCATAATCCCATTAAATCTGAGTTACTGACACCCCAAATGCTCAGCACTCACTCAGAACTTTYGGAATTGATCTGAATGGCAGCGACCACCATCCAGGAGTGGGAATTTTCCATAACCGTGATTAAATGTCCATATTTCCCAGTGTTGAACCATGAATTTTTTTTTTTTTTGAAGCAGAAGTAGCCTGACATCTAAATCTTAATTAAACCATTCTCAGTTTGTCAGACACAAATTCCTGGGRAGTTACCAGAATGTTTTTGCTCCATACATAAAAAAGACTTTGTTCTTCTGAAGAATGAATTCCTTGGGTAGTTCCTTGTTTTTTCAATAAAGCCACTGTGTCTGTGGCTGGATCTTGGCACCGGGGACCATCCCAGGCTCCTCCAAGCAGGGCTGTCCTGCAGAAAGGCCATTCCTGGGTGCTGCAGCAGAGCTCAGATCACTCTGGTTCTGTGCTGTGGGGTTTGGCTGTGGGGCTGAGGGATGGAATGAGCCGSGGCTGCGCTCCTGAATGGAATCCTTTGTTCTGGGGAGCAGCCCCAGCCTCTGTTGGCAGATGGGGGGGCAGGGGGAGCAGGACGTGGCATTTGGACAGGGTTGTTGTGTCTTTGTGCTGGGTGGGGCAGGGGGGTTCAGAGCCAACTCACAGATAATGGATCTTGCAGGGGCTCTGTTTTCCAGCCAATAACTCATGGAGGGAAAGATTTCATTTCCTTCTGATTTGAGTTACACAGAAATTGTGTTTCCTGCTTCATTTTCTTTGCATTTTGAGGCATTTCAGCCCAGCTTGGCCTTTAGGGCAGTCTTGAAAAGGAATTAATCTGTGGGAAAAATRGGTCTAGGAATTAACAGAAACATGGAGTCATGGAATGGTTGGGTTGGAAGAGATTGAATGGCTCATCCCATCCCACCSCTGCCATGGCAGGGACACCTTCCCCTGTCCAGGGTGCTCCAGCCTGGCCTTGGGCACTGCCAGGGATCCAGGGGCAGCCCCAGCTCCTCTGGGAMTTCCAGGGAGGAATTCCTTCCCCAAATCCCATCTAACCCTCCTCTCTGTCACTTTGAAGCCATTCCCCTGAAAGTGCCACATCTGTCCCTGGCTCCCYGGAGCCCCAGCTCAGGTTCCATGAGCTGCTCACAGACCTCTTGCAAAGTGAGGTTTCTGCCTGGGCTCTTGCACAGAGGAGCTTTGGGGGTTTAAAGTGTGTTTGGGGGTTTCTGCTTGCAGTAGGATTGTACTGTTGTTATTGCACTGGCTGTTTTGTGCATGGTGCTGAGGCCCTGTGCTGTGAGTGCTGCTGGGGTGGCCCTGGCTCAGGGGAGTGTGCTGGGGCTGACCTGGTGGCAGGGCAGCGACAGGGCCAGAGCTGCTCCCTGAGCCGCCCTCCTGAGCCCTGGGGAGCCCAGGCTCTGCCAGGTTTCCTGTGCCACTCCTGCAGCCCCTGCTTTGGGGTGGCTTTGGGGCAGAGCAGCCCCCAGGTTGTGCARTGCCCTCGGGGTTCCTCCTCCAGCCCCTCGGAGGAATCACCCTCTGCCCTGGAGCGTAAAAATTGCTGCTTATCTTCAATTCTGGCCCTGGCTGTGCCATAAAATCAACTGCTCATGGAATTATCTGCTGCCCTTTCCAATGCTGATGGATTCCGTGGGCTGGGTGCCCTTGGAAAACACATTCTTCACCTTTTATCCAATCTGAGGCACAAACCAAACACGAGACATTGCCTCCAGTTGTGCTCGAAGAAATGATCATTAAACAAACCCAGGCTCGTGTTTTCCGCCCCTACCTCGTTATTTGGATTAAATTTCCTCAATTTCAGTGCTGCTTTTCATCTGGGATGATGAAAGGAGCAGGATCAACACTCTGAAGTGAATTTCAAAGGACAAAATCACAGCTGAAGTTTAGCTCGGAGCAAAAAGACTTAACTTCAGATRCTGCTGCAAATTTGAATACAAAAGTCTCTGTATTATTTTTCCTTCTTCCTTTCTTGCTGCTCTGTCAGGATTTAAGTGAAGGGGTTTTATTTTTCCACACCGTGGCCATGTTTGTGATGTGAAGCTTCCTTTTCCTTTCAAGTCAGTGAGAGGTCACGGAGGGGGCTCCCAGCACAAATCCCTGCAGATGGGATGGCTGGGGACAGCTCTGACTTCCAGCAGCAGGAAACATCACTTGCAACAGCAAAGTTCCCAGGGAAAATATGCCAGCAATTTGTCTTCTATAATCTTGTACATAAGCATGAGGGAGGAGGTTTCAGACAGTGACCCTCTGTTCTGGCTTAGTTCAGTCTGGCAGGGCAAGGCAAGATAAAATGGACTTTTTTTGTTGGTTTTTCTGATGTGGGAGTTCCTCCAGGTTGTAAATGCTGCATGTGAGGATGTGAAACCTGCCTGGTGGAGCAGGCAGGGGGAAGGGAAGGGGAGTGCAGGGGTTGGTTCTGTCTTGTGGCTGCTGTGATCTTCAGGAAGGGAAAGGGATGGCTGGGTCCTCCCTGGTGCTCTTGGGGCTGAATTAACTCTGTGTTCCCAGCAGGAAGGCTGGGCCTGTGTCCACCCACCTTTCCCTGGGCAGCAGTTGATGGGAAAAATGCAGCCTGGTATTTGTATAATGGGTGATTGTCCCAGAAAAACCCGGGGCCTGTGGGGATTGTGTGTGGGAATCCCTGGGTGTGGCAGCCCTGCAGCACCACAGGGGCCTGCAGGGGCCAGGTCAGAGGGGAACTGAGGGTGCTGGAACCCCTCTGCTCACCTGGATCCAGGGGGAGCTGGGAATGCTCACCTGGGGAAGGGAGAGCTGGGAATGCTCACCTGGGGAAGGAAGAGATGGGAATG